>APFE031490158.1:36621-94849 GCA_000404065.3 Pinus taeda
ATTTAAGAGAAAAAGGTTTGGTGCTATAACAGAGGAAGGAAGCTCGCATATATCTTAGGAGGGTTTAGATTATCTTTGAAATTACAGTTCAGATGTCACTGTATGGTAGTGCAAGTTTTGGTGCAAACATAATGAAGAAGGAATCAATGTGACAATAGTAAGATAATTATTTCTTATGACAGTTTTGATGACATTATAGTGAGCAGTTGGATTACAATGGAGCTCACATTAACCAAAGTTCGATGCTATTCAGTGCTACTACAATGACAAGGTCCAGATGCAGTGAAGATGGTTTTGTGCTGCACATTGAAAAGGTGTCACAATGAGACAATTTTGTTTTTATCATAGTAATAAGGACTCGGTGCTCTCGCAGTTACAAGGATGACTTGATGGATGATGTCTTGGGTCTAGATTGTAAGGGTCTTGGTCATCTCATCTTTTGAATCTACTAAAAGAAGAATTTGTGACTGGGTTTTCCTTGAGGGGGGTTTTTCCCTCACAACATGCCTATATCTTGTGTTCTCTTCTAATTGTTGCTTGGCATTAATATTGATGATAAGAAAAGATAATACTAATAATGAAAACATCACAAGTTAATGTCATGTTGATTGACATGGCAAATTTTCGATATACCAATAAGAGGAACTAACCTGATCACAAGCCCCAATTAGACCTGCTTTCATTTGGAATGGCTATTTCCAACGGGTTTTAAGGGACCCCATAAACTGTTAAATGTGTTGAAATATGGCTTCTAGGAGGAAGAATTAAATTAAATCAATAAAACAAAACAGCTAACCTTTATGTATTAAATCTTGTCTACACTACTTCTAACTACTCTAATCTAGTCCTAACTATCCTAATCTATCTTGCAGGAGCATAACAAAAGAGAGGTTAAACATGATATATAAAATCCAAGTCTAAATGAATCAATTACTGGTTCACATAAGAACAAGGCTTCATCAATTCTTAATTGCAATCCAAACATTCATACAGGAATACACATTCCCTTTTATGGAAGTAAAGCTTGCAACTGATGTCTAACATCATTTCAAATCAGGGATTGCTTATGAATTAACTATGATGAAGAATTACATTCAGAAAACCATGGCTAATTATAAGCTGTATCTTTATCAATATGCACAAAAAAAAACACATTTGTATTTATGCCAGCAACAACCCCCTGTCTCAAAACACATAAAAGAAAAGGATCTTAAATCTGAAACAAAAGGCTCCTTATTGAATGAAATAGTCTCCTTTATTCATAATAAATCAATGCTATTTTTCCAATCAAAAAGCCCTTCTCTCCTATCCGCAGGGAATATTTATGCAACTGGATATGACTCTCGATCTTCCCTGCCTTTTCACCTCCCTTCTCTTTTCAATTCCCAATTTAGAATATACAATCGTAGAACAGTCGGTGTAAGCGTAGACACGTAAAGGCCACATCTGCTGGAGCATTTCATTTCATGGGGAAACGAATGGATGCCGATTGAAAGAAGGAGGTATGTGTGTCACTTCTTCATGATATAGCTCGAGGCCTTATAACCTTCAGAACACACAGGTAACACATGGAAGGACAACCGCCAACGCCTGAAGCCAAATCTTCAAATAAAACATATTTGTATATATAAACTCATTGGATCCACTCATGCATCTTTATTTGGAGCCATATTTGATGCTTATGCATCCATTCTTCGACCTTGATTTCCTTCTCTCGGTCTTCGCTTGCAGGGATAACCAACATCAGTCATACTTATGAAAATATGATAAAATGGTTAAAAAACACAAATCTTGCCTTCATTAAGCATTTATAACATCAAAAGGGACAAGCGTGAAAGATTTGCCCCCTGGTTTTTAACCCATGCATTGATTAAGTCCTGCAGGTGAAAATCCAATTTACACTGAAAATAATTGCATAACACCGAACCAGATCCAAAATCCGAACTTGAAATATTATATGCGGGGACCTATACCCTATCGGGTCTTCCATATCGCATCGCATCGTGCCATGTGTTTGAGCTTAAAGCTATGCCGGTTGTGCCTTTCGATTGGTCGGACCTGAAACACATATATGTCATGGTTCATAATTCCTTCGGGTCTGCCGCATAAGACTTCCCTTTGTAAAACCCGGACTGCAATGTTTTTCGATAACACAAGAATATACAGGAAAACCTGCATCCAGCCATAAGGTCGGACCTGAAATATTATATGCCCTGGTCTATAATCATCGTCACATCCGGGTGATAGTGGTGTGCCTTATATATAGGCCCTGAACCCCGCCGATAGCGATAAGCAATGGGGCTCCGGACCCGAAACATATATATCGTGGTTAATGAAACCATCAGGTCCGGTAAACAGGGGTGGGCTATATATATAAGCCTTGGACCTGGCCGATAGCAATATGCGATATAGCTCCAGACCTGATATATATGTAATATGGTTAATAATGCTGTCAGGTCTGGAGTATAGTGGCACGCCTTATATATAGGTCTCGGACTCCGCTGATAGCGATATGCGATATGGATACGGACTTGATATACATGAAATATGGCTAATAATGCCGTCGGATCCAGAGTATAGTAGTGCACAATGTTGATTGCGACAGGCCAAAAAAGGGGTGATTTATGCATATTTGTGAAGCGTTTCCAATGTGAAGGGTTATAATGGGAATAAGGTGTGATATGAGGTTTTTGAGGGTTGGAAAGGTCCCGATGGAGGAAATTAATGGAGGGTTAGGAAGGGCTAGATATGAATCATGCGGTAGATATTTAAAGAAGGGGGACTTGACCATTAAACAATTGAAGATTTGACTTGGCAAAGAATTAAAATCCCTAGGATAAAACAAATCATTTGGAGGGGTGCAAGATCAACTTCTAGGGGACCCATTCAAAATTGCTACGAGGGAAAATTTTAATAGGGTGGTGGTTGTGGCCACAACAAATGGTGAACCGCTTGCTGAACCAATTATCTCTGATTTTAAATAAACCTCGGATCAATAGAACATCAGGGTGTTATGACCAACTTGAAATGAAAATTGTATAGATGGACAAGCATGGGTTCCACTTCAACATTAGTTGCTTCAGGTGGGATGGGGACAAATAGCTTCTACTTACTGATAGGGTTTTGACAGGCATTCTCTATTGGAGTATTATGGGATTTATTGACCCTCTTTTACCTGTTTCTACTTTCAAAATCCTTTCGGGGCTATCACTAGTCTGTCAATACCTATTTAGGTGTGTGCCTCAACTCTTTATTTCTCATCAAACTTGATGTAGATATGTTTATCTGCACTTTATATAAGAGTTTCAGTGCTATATTTTCATATTATTGAATGGGGTGCAATCATGTATCTTTCCATATTTTTAAACCGCTTAAGCAAGGTTGCGCTTGTTGTGTCAACCGGTACTTTGAGCCCAACAACAGTCCCTACTCTAACCGGCTTCCCAAACAACCTGTCCTTCCAGATTGGCACAAGGAATTGACATTTAATTTTCTTTTAAATAAGTCCTTCCAGTTTCAGGCACAAGGGATTAGAGCACAATTGGATTTGCCACAGGTATATGACAGTGAGTTTATCCCATGAAAGGAGGTTTACTTGTAGATGACAGGTATTGGAAAACTTAGTGTGGTGGATGGGACAAATGGAGAATGACTGCAAACCTTACAAGAAAGTATAAGCTACGTCTCAGTGGGATTTTAAAATGCAACGTCCCTCCATGCCAGTCGAGCTGTAGTTGCACATTTTTTTGTTTTTTTTATAAAGATGCCCCTACATGCTCCAGGTATCCAGGTTATCAACAGATTTTACCTAGTTCCCAATAGATGCTAATGAATGGCTTCGATTTGAATTCCACAGCTGACTTTCAAGTTCTCATGGGCTCATTGGAAATTTGTTTGATTTGCAAGGTAATGATGGATTTAGGATCAACAGACTTATCAGTAGGTTAATGAAGGAGGCAAAAGCTGAAGGTGGCAAATGGGGGAAATCTGAAAAAGAAAAAAAAACGAGACTGGAGGATCGAAATCAGTTAGCTGAAAAGGACTGCAATCAAAAGGAAAATAAACTTTGCGTAAAATAGGAAAGGACAGGATGAAAATGTAACTAAGATAATAGCAAAATAAAATGAATCCTAACCTACTCATATGGTAACCATCATGTGGTGGCTACTAGGAGTGTCCATTAAGAGGTTAGCCATTAACAGGGAGTTTCTCAGTGTCTCCCTATAAGGTTTTCAATCTATAAGTTCCCTGACCAATTTTTTCCTCAACTTGGAACGGGCCCAACCATAAGTGTTGAAATTTCGCATGCTTACCCTTTGGGGTGACCCTATCAGCCTAGAGAGCATTTGTTAGAGTGTTGTGCCACTTCCTCTGGTTGTCAGCGACAAATGCATGGATTACGCAGATGAGGTTTTTATTTGAGGATTCTGCAACTCCATTTCCATGGGGGTAATAGCTTGATGCATGCCTTATGCGAATTGATTTATCGATAGAAAATTCGGTCAAATTTAGTGATAAAAAATAAGAAGCATTATCAAACATGAGAACGTCAGGGATGCCAAACCTATTGATGGTAAATTTCTCCATGAATTATATTACCTCGTCTTCACTCTCATTCACAAGCCTATCATGCTCTTTTTCATCAACGAGTGCATTTTTGAATGTCTTCTCACAATGTAGGAGCTCAAGGATCTGCTCGTCACCTTCCAACGCCTGCCAATTTGAGATGTTATCAAGTACAGAAGGTATGAAAATCAATCCAAAATAATATTTGTTCTTGTTTAATCTAAGATCAGGAAAACGTTTTGTAGCCATATCAGTCATCAGATCGGCATCTTGGTTTTTCCCTCGGGGTATGTGTATGATATGAAAAGCATCAAAATTGTCAGTTAATCTCCATACCTCATGTTGGTATCTCACTGTATCCTTTCCCTTACCTAGTCCAAAATTATCTATGAGTCACCAAAAACTTTAAGATTTTTCACCTTCATATCAATGGCTTTCTTCAGGCCCTGCAGCAAGCCTTCATATTCTACTGTATTGTTGGTGCATGCAAACTCCAACCGGCTGGCCATCAAATGTTGGTTCCCTTTTGGGTCAATGAGAATGCTCCCAACACAGGTCTACACCTTTAAGGCAGTTAGAGTCATCAAAATAGAGTGTCCAAAATATAGAGTCTAATGTTACATTAATTGAATTGCTTCCTACGAAATTAGTCCTATCATCTACTATATTACAAGATGGCTCATCAGTCGAACTATGGGGGAGAGCTTCCAACCATGTGTTTATTGTAGTTTCTTCGATTGTTTCTGCATGGAATTCCCCAAGACATGTTTCCGTGGCACAAACATTGAAACTATAATTCCCAAGGATCAAGCTGGTAAACATTACAGGTTCATTGGGGCCATTTAATTCTGTTACCACATACTTCATGTATCTTTCCCGATCAACTCTTAGCATATCACCCCTCCCCTTCTGAGGTAGCAAGAGATGGGACCAAGCAGTTGAGAAATATCCATTGAGTTTTTCTGACCAGTCCCTACTAAGCATCATTCCATAAGCCTCGGGTATATCGACTACCATTATATCAACGACTTGTGTGTATTGTGGTTTAGCAGCCATCCGAATCAACACATCTTTCAATTCCCCAATCACTTTCACATTTGTCCTGTCTAATTGCATAATTTGAGTCCCAGTTTTCTCGGGTATCGCATGTAGTCTTTTGGCAACAACGTAAGGCATCACAGTGGACGAGGCACCATATCTACCAATCAATTGTGTACGTTCATGTTGAGGATCTCAAATGTGATAAGGAAAGGTGGAATCATGGATTTTGATTTTCTCCCTATCATGGCTGCACCGACATCTTGGAGGTTTTGCTTTATTTTAGACAGAGTGGCTTCCATAGCTGATGGTATTTGGGTTGTACTGGAGGTATTGATAGGTCTAGACACTGACTTCTTGGTTTGGTTGCTTGGGATGGTGGGAGTTTTGTAGTTTTGCTCATTCATAGCTTTCAGGAGAAAATCTCTTTGCTGCGTTAATTTTAGCAAATCAAAGTATGTGATATTGGCCCTAAATTTCTTAAGATCATCCACAATATTGTAATCAATGTTATAAACAGAGTAGGGTAGAGTAAACATATCGGTTTTTCCATTCTTAGGTGGGGTTTTACCATTTTGAGTCACTTCGTTATAGTCAGAGATGTGTTCCTTTTCTCTGGGTAGTTCGCAACTGGAGTATTCTTGGACTCACTACTAGGTCTGCCCTTCTCAACAAAAATTTTGGGAGAAGATGCTTTCAGAGGGTGAACATCTTTCTTTGTCTAGTCTACAGGCTTCATCGTACTTGGAAGTGGCCCTTTACTTTGTGTGTGGATTTCTGCTATGCTATCTTCTTCGTCATCATCACTTTCATTTGTATAGAAATCCCACAGTACATTGATTTAAGTCTCCTCATCCAAGGGCTCTTCTACTTGGTATTATTCCTCATTTTCTTGTTTTGGCTCCAGCTCCACTATAGGTTCTTCTTTGTTAAGGATCAATCCAATAAGAGCCAGCTCTTTCCTATTTAGGTTCCCTTCATTGGGTGGAGCAGGCAACGCAAGTTGACCATGACCACCTTCTTTCTTCTTGCAAAAGAAAGGTTTGAAGGGTTTTCTGTTGTTATACTCTCCTCCACTCTCTCCAGGATTCCTTTTCACATCTATGACTGCGTTTGTCAATTTCTTAATGATCTGATGCAAACCTTCCACATCAGTGGTGTCTCTTTCTTTTCCCTCAGCCACTTTGTTATCTCCCCTACTATTCTTCTTGGATGACTGAGAGGCTTTCTTTCCTTCAGTCGTATGATGACATGTTGTGAGACTGATCATTTCATTCTTGACTTTTATTGCTTCATCGATAGCACCTTGTAAGGTTCGTGCATTACTTCTCTTGAACCACATCGCAGTAGGGACAGGGAGAGCAGAGATGTAGAATTCCATGAGCACCTCCTCAGTAGGTCTAGTGGTAGCCGTGATCTTGTTGAACAAAGTATTGAACCGATGTTAAAATTCTTGACCCTTTCTTTGGTGTCCATTTTCAAACAGGATAGCTCTAAAACTAAGGCCACAGGTGTTTTGTCATCGCCAAAATTGTCTAAGAAGGCCTGCTGAAAGGCACCCCATGAGGTGATCGATCCTATTCTCAAGCTAAATTACCATGTGGAAGCCAAACCAATCAGAGTAAAAGGGAACAAGCGACATACCAGATCCTCGTCAGCTACCCCCAACATGCGGACAACTAGGAAGAAAGAGTGAATATGGTTATCAACAATGTCTCCCCTCTCGGGGTCGAATTTAGGCAATACTCTTTCTGCATTCTTGGGTAAGGGATGTTGCTGCCCAGGTACTGCTACAACATCCTGTGAAAGCCAGGGAGGGAGTGTTCCCGAAGGGGGTGGAGGTTGATTCCCACCTAGAGGAGGTGGTGGAAGTTGATTCCCACCTGGAGGGGGAATGTTAGGCATCTTATGGATAAGGAGGTTTTGGATGAGGGTTTCCTCGTTAGGGTTTTCCAAATCAGGTTTGGGATTTCCTTCAGAAGGGGGATCCTCAAGAATATATTCCCAAGGAGAGTCAATAGTTTGCAAAGAATCAATCACAATATCTTCAAGAGAAGGGTCTGCAAATGTTTCTTCATTTATGTGATAGAATTTAAGCTTTCTTTTTGCTGTTAGAGGTAAAGACTGAAAGATTGGGAGCTGTGATAGGGAACGAGCGTAAGCCCAAGTAAGTCTTATGACTGGTTGTTCCTGAGTGATAGGGTACTCCCACAATCTCTCTTCCTTGGGTGACCCAGAAACAGGACTTAGAAGGGTCTCTGTTTCCTCGAAATGAGGCTCTTTCAAATGGGTGGAATGGTCTTTTCGGCCTCTATGATCCATACATTAATCCTTTTGAACCCATGCATGGCATCTAGAGATGAAATATTGAAAAGTTGTGGACGGCGGTTCAAGCCCTCCTTTGAGCGCCAATTTGTTGACATGGCAAATTTTCTCTATACCAACAAGGGGAACTAACCCGATCGCAAGCCCCAATTAGACCTGTTTTCGTTTGGAATGGCTATTTCCAATGGGTATTAAGGGACCCTGTAAACTATAAAATGCATTGAAAGATGGCTTCTGGGAGGAAGACTTCAATTAAATCAACAAAATAAAACAGGTAACATTTATGTATTCAATCCTATCTACACTACTTCTAACTACTCTAATCTAGTCCTAACTATCCTAATCTATCCCGCAGGAGCATAACAAAAGAGAGGTTAAACATCATATATAAACTCCAAGTCTAAATGAATCAATTACTGGTTCACATAAGAACAAGGCTGCATCATTTCTTAATTGCAATCCAAACATTCATACAGGAATACACATTCCCTTTTATGGAAGTAAAGCTTGCAATTGATGTCTAACATAGTTTCAAATCAGGGACTGCTTATGAATTAACTATGATAAATAATTACATCCAAACAACCACGGCTAATTATAAGTTGTATCGTTATCAATATGAACAAAAAAAAACACATTTGTATTTATGCCGACAACAACACCCTGTCTCAAAGCACATAAAAGCAAAGGATCTTAAATCTGAAACAAAAGGCTCCTTATTGAATGAAATAGTCTCCTTTGTTCATAATGAATCAAAGCTATTTTTTCCAAACAAAAAGCCTTTCTCTCTTATCCGAAGGAAATATTTATTCAACTGGATATGACTCTCGGTCTTCCCTGACTTTTCACCTCCCTTCTCTTTTCAATTCCAAATTTAGAATATACAATCGTAGAATAGTCAGTGTAAGCCCATACACGTAAAGGCCACATCTACTGGAGTGTTTCATTTCCTGGGGAAATGAATGGATGCCAATTGAAAGAAGGATTTCTTCATGATATAGCCCGAGGCCTTATAACCTTCAGAACACACAGGTAGCACATGGAAGCGTGACCTCCAATGCCTAAAACCAAATCTTCAAATAAAACATATCCGTATATATAAACTCATAAGATCCGCTCATGCTTCTTTATTTGGAGCCATATTTGATGCTTATGCATCCGTTCTACGACCTCGCTTGCCTTCTCTTGGTCTTCGCTTGCAGGGATAACCAACATCAGTCATACTTATGCAAATATGATAAAATGATTTAAAAACACAAATATTGCCTTCATTAAGCGTTTATAACATCAAAAGGGACAAGCGTGAAAGAGTCGCCCCTGGTTTTTAACCCATGCATTGATTAAGTCCCGCAGGTGAAAATCTGATTTACATTGAAAATCATTGCATAACACCGAACTATATCCAAAATGTGGACTTGAAATATTATATACGGGGAACTATACCCTATCGGGTCCACCATATTGCATCGCGTCGCACCATGTGTTTGAGCTTAAAGCTATGCTGATTGTGCCTTTCGATTGGCTGGACCAGAAACACATATATGTCGTGGTTCATAATTCCTTCGTGTCCGCCGCATAAGACTTCCCTTTGTAAAACCCAGAATTCAATGTTTTTCGATAGCATAAGAATATACGGGAAAACCCGCGTCCAGCCATAAGGACGGACCTGAAATATTATATGCCCTAGTCTATAATCATCGTTGAGTCTGGGTGATAGCTGTGTGCCTTATATATAGGCCCTGGACCCTGCCGATAGCGATAAGCGATGGGGCTTTGGACCTGAAACATATATATCATGGTTAATGAAACCATCGAGTTTGGTAAACAGGGGCGCGGTATATATATAAGCCTTGGACCAGGCCGATAGTGATATGCGATATAGTTTCGGACCTGATATATATGTAATATGGTTAATAATGCCATCGGGTCTGGAGTGTAGTGGTGTGCCTTATATATAGGTCCTAGACCCCACCAATAGTGATATGTGATATGGTTCCAAACCCGATATACATGAAATATGGCTAATAATGCCATCGGTTCCGGTGTATACAAATGCACAATGTTGATTTCCATAGGCCAAAAAAGGGGTGATTTATGCATATTTGTGAAGCATTTCCAATGTGAAGGGTTATAATGGGAATAAGGTGCGAAATGAGGTTTTTGAGGGTTGGAAAGGTCCCAATGGAGGAAATGAATGGAGAGTTAGGAAGGGCTAGAGATGAATCATGTGATAGATATTTAAAGAAGGGGGGCTCAACCATTAAACAATTGAAGATTTGACTTGGAAAAGAATTAAAATACCTAGGATAAAACAAATCATTTGGAGGGGTGCAAGATCAACTTCTAGGGGATCCATTCAAAATTTCTACCAGGGAAAATTTTAATAGGGTGGTGGTTGTGGCCACAACATGTCATTAGTAAGGGAAATCATTTAACTGCCAAACCTATGGATTTCCCAACAAAAAACATAAATACTACAACAACTCCTTATTTTGACTTAGCGCCATCAAAATAGAGTGAACAGATCTCATATTTATCAAATTTTGAGATATTACTAATATCAATAACTTTATGATCAACAGTAACTACTATTTTGTTTTGTTTTTTTTTTTAATCTGATTATCGTTCTAAATTAGAAATTGCAGAAAAATCAACAACAAAATTACCAAAGAAAGAGTCAATAGCTAGAAAATTACTTGCTTTCACTGGTTCATTTATATCGTTATGATCAATAATTATGTGTTTCATGTATGGATCCCTTTAATTATAATTTTATTGGGTTCCCCTTTCTAGGGCAACCATAACTGTGTTAAATCAGTGTCCATAAAACCTTTAAGATGTTGCAGCCAATTCGTGCTTAGAAATAATCCATATACTTAAGGAATATCAACTATTATAATATCTATAATTTATTGACTCTACTATCTTCTAAGAATCCGATTAAAACATCATTTAACTCACCAACAACCTTGGCAAAAATTCTGTCCAATTGTACAATTTTTACTTCTGAAGGTTTCATTTGAGCATTTATATTTTTACAAATAGAAAGAAACATCACATTTGACGATGCTCTTGATGGGGGCTTCTTTTTTTGAGTACCAGGACTATCATGATAGAATTTGAACATTTTCAAAAACAAGTTTATCAAAGCTGACTTTATCATTTTCTGGAAGAGTCTTCAAGTTAGCAATGTGTTGCTAATTATTATTATGATTATTATTTTTAATTAATTAAATAATTTATTTATATTTTTAATTTTTATTTTATTTATTTTTTGTATTGTAAAGGTCTTCAAACTCATACAAGGATATATTAGCCTTGATATTTTTAAGATAATTTATTCTATCATATTAAATTTTTGATACTATGGTCTTCTAGATACTAGGTGGTTGTTTATCTGTGTTTTTATTAGTTGTAGACTGTGTTTAGCTAGTGTTGTTCTTCAGGAATATGAACAAACATAACCATAATCTTCATCATAAACATTCAATGAGAAATCAGGAGGTTGAATTTAATCCTTGTTTGCAGATTTAGACTCATCCTCCTCTTCTTAATTGCTATCAAGAGTTGATTCAAAGTCATATATCAAGGCTTGTAAAATGTTTTCCAATCCCTCAGTGTTGAAACCCTCCTTATGGGGAGGTGGTTTATGAGTAGGTGGTTTCTTAAAAGACTGTTTAAAACTTCTCCTATTGGATGGTATTTCAGTTTTACTCTTCTTGAGGTCAATTATTTCGTTAGACAATTTGTTTATGACCTTTTGAAGGATTTCTAAGTCTAAGGAGGATTTTTACTTTTTACTAGAAGACTGCTTGTATGTTTCTTCTTTCTTCCCTTAGGTAGAATCATAATTAGATGGTTTATCAGTGATTTGTTTAAGGATGAGGATTTATTTTTCTACTTTTAAGGCTTCTTCAAAGGTTGCTTGGAGCCCTCTTAACCCATACAACTATATCACGTTGCAGAACCTTAATATAGTAAGAAATAATAAGGTGTTAAGGAGGCAAAGTCTCAATAGGGATTTTATTTTTTAACGATGGAAATGTAACATTAAAGTCTTTTCTTTTTTCATTATTTTGCATTTTCATATTGGAAAATTCATATGCCAGATCTTCAGGTGGTTTATCATTTCTGAAATTCTCTAGAAATCGGAAACAAATTGTGCCCATGAAACTATGCTTCATGGAGGCTAAGAAAAATACAACATAGTGGTTTTTCCCTCAAATGTGTATGGGAAAAATTTGCATACAGCATCCTCATGATGAATGCTCTTTTTCCTAATAGTAAACATTATATATTTCACATGATCTTCAACTGGATCTTTTAAATCAAGATCGAACTTAGGCAAGAATTTATGAGGATTTCCTGGAAGGGGATGTTGTACACCTAGTACAACCATAACATCCTAGTCAAGCCAAAGAGTAGTAGGGTTATTTTGATAATTTCCATGATTTCCCTGATTAGTTTCCATTCTGGAAGTTCCCTCTAATTATGATGAGTCTGAGGAACTTTCTTCACCAACAAAATTTCTCGAGGATGGTGGTGAAATGGGCGGAGAAGGTGGAGAATCAAATCCCCCAAGAAAAGTTGGTTCTTTAGCATGTATTTCCTACAGAGAAACTAATTTTATAGTAATAATAGCATGTTGTCGATAATTAATTGTATTGGAAGTTTGGGAAGAAGCAACAGGTTGCTCAATCATCGAAGGTTCTTGAAAGTTCAAATCAAGAGGTGTTACAAGATGAGGGGACAAAATTATTTGATGAGAAGAAATACGCTCAAATATTTCCTATGTTCATGGAATAATTTCATGGGATATTTAAATAACTTGCTAAATTTCTATTGGAGAATAAGGTTAAATTGGTGTGGTGGGATCAATGCTTGTTTCTTCTGCTGGTGGGTAAGAACTTTTAGAAGTAATAGTTGGGGGAGGGTGGGTGTGACTCCTAGTGACAATTGGGGTCCTAGTGGTTTGATTTTTGTGACTTCCTTTTTCCATTTACAATCTAATTAGCCCTGATTCTAGAGCCATTTTGTCGACGCCTGCATTTCCATGCCTAATTCAATAAAAGAGGTGTAGCCTGGACCGAGGCGCTTTAAAAACCCAAGCCGTTTGGTATATCTACCCTCGATGGGTTTAACAACTATGTTAGCCCTAGATCCTTTCTTCCAAAGAAGGGTTGAATCCAAAAAAATACTAATGCTAATCCTACTCTATACTATATTTATTTTACACTCACCTAGATTATCTATATCCTAAATTATATTAATATGTAGTTAAGTCAGATTTCAATAAGTGAAACGTAACAAAAATGATTCAATATAAACAAATAATGAGGGCTATCACTTCATTGTAATAATGTATAAAGAATTCTAATTTACATATTCTATTTATAAATTAGAATTAAAATAATATATTTAGTAACTAATATTACAAGGTTAGAATATCATACAATATTTACAACATTATGATACAATGATAGAATAAGGCTAGAACATACTATAACTAACTCGAAAAGAAATAATGATAATATTCTAAACCAATTGCAAAGTGCATTAAGACGTGAAAGATAAATTCTATTCCTATTAAAAAAAAAAGTCTATTGATTCACTTCTTAATGTAATTAAAATCAAAACAAGTAACTGTGACAACACAAGAAACTTATTCTAGAAGATAAACACAATATTACTCTGTTTTCTTTCAGTTTTTACATTAAGGAAGGAAATAAAAAAAACAATTATCTATTCTAATAGTTTCTAACTCTTTCTTGGCCAAGACTTAAACAAAGAAAGGAACAACGGTAAATGATATTGCCTTAAATAATATTATATCTTCATCAATGATAAATGAGTAAAATCAATTAGCCACTGAAACATAATCAATATAAAAAGCATAATTATTGCCTGTTGTAACAACACTATAATAGAATTAAATAACGAATGATATCACAATAACCTAATAATCATATAGGTAAATGAATGTCAAATATACATATATTTTCTTAGAACATGAGTTAGTGAAGAAGAATAATTTATTTTCTATAAAGTTACAATAAATCTACAGGTGTAGACAATTAGCAAAGAAATGCAAATGAAGGAATTTCTTGCCAGAGAATCAAACCATCTAACAAACAACTCATAGATTTCTTAAATAAAAAAAATTAACAAAATAACTGCATGACCATGGAAAGGAAATTAATCAAGAGATAGTTTGAAGCAAACAAAAACTATAAACTTGCATTAGTATTCATCCAACAATCACAATTCAAAAGGAACTTCTTTGTTCAGAAATTCAGTAGTTCCCCTCTTGTTCCAGAGATATCGCCTCTCATAAAAATGAGGAGTTTATATAACAAAAGTTTCAAAATCATGTATATAACAAGCTGAGAACATAAAACTATTTTTTTACAAAAATAATAACTCTTCATTATTTTTAGCCCTCTCGACCATATCACCAATTAACATGGAATCAATAAGATAAACTAATAGGAAATCCTTCGCTATCATCTTCAAAAAAACTGGAGGTAACCAACAACAAATATGGCCAACACAATCACCTAAAACAAATTAAAACAAATAAGTTATAAAGCTAGAAATATTGTGAATATGGTCGTTATAAAATATGAGATTTTGGAACGATTTTTTTTTTTTTTAGAAAAATAGAATCAAAATAATCACACCTTATCTCTTCTGACAGTTGTAAGATATTAAAAAAAGACCTTTATTTAGTATCATCAAGAATTGGAGAGATTATGACCTTAACATCAGAGGATTTGACTATGATCCAAGCATCAGAGACCTGCGACTTATTGATTGAACTGGTAGAATTCTATTGCCTAGGGGTTTCATTATGTCTACATAAAGCTCTGAGTATCTCATTTTTTGTGGTGAGCAAAGGAATCAGATAATTAAGCTAATAAATAGTATAAAGAAGTTTCTCATGCTAGTAGATATTCATCAAGGCCTCTGAGGCAGCTTTATCAACTTCATTGTCCACTTCCAGAGTTCCATTCAACTTATCAAGGATATGAAAACTGCTTGAATATCATGGTTTATCAATATGGATACAATTATCATCAGAAGAAAGCTTGTACTTATTGCGTCGTAGCCTAGATATTTTCCTATTACTTAACTTATCTTTGATATGAAAATCATAAATTTTTGTTGACTCTCTCTATTTTCACATCCAAGTTATGGGAAGGAACTTTAGACTAGTGTTCAACCTTGGAAACATTTGATTTTTGCCTTCTACTAGATTTATGTTCCACTCTATTCTTCCCAACAAGAGTATTTCAAGGGTTTCAACGAACAAGAACAATTTTGAGCTTCAAAGCCCTATCCTCTTTTGAAAAGAAGGAAAGGGGTTTAGGACTAAACACAAGATTATCTGAGTTCATTGAATCATATACAAGGGAGGATGGAGGGTTCTCTTGAACAAAGTCAGGATATAAGGGCATTTGGGAATTGACTTCCATGGAAGGCAAGCTTTTATAAAAATGATTCAGCATTAAAAAGGAATCTCAATCCTCTCTTAGCTCAATCAATTTATATTTTACCAAGATGGAAATAAGAATATGATGGATAATAGAATTGCACTCTAACAATGCTTTAGGTACATAGAAGACATTTTGGCCAAAATCCTATGCAGGAAGTGAGGCAAATTCAATTTATAAACCAAAATCACTATTAACAACCTTATGTGATAAAGAAAAACTAGATTGTAACATCCCTCATCAGTTATATATATGCGCAAAAACAAAACCATATTCTTCCATTTAGGTTTCAAATAGGTTATTGACATACCTTTTATATCATAATCATACTCTTTCTTCGCTAGCAACTTCCTCCAAGGAATGTCACGAACCCTATGGTTCTTCGACCAAATTTCACCATTAACAAGGAGGCTCATCGCCTTAGCTATGAAAAAAACATATACAATCATCTCAACATATCCTACTTTGGCCATATGGATATTAAATGAAGCAACAAAATTCAGGTGGATATGGGGGTAAATATGGATATCAAATGCACTTTATCTCATAACTTTATATCTCTGACTTAATGAGTTGATGATATAAAGTGGGGTCCACCAACTCTCCCTTAGAAATACCAATCTTTTGTAAGTTGGTAATCATCAGTGTTTCCATAGGCTTGTAACCCTCTATCCTAAATCTCCTCTGAATATCAATTATATACTTTCTCTTTCCCAGAAAGATATGCCCTTGCTCCTACCACACCATCCCCAGAATGTAGTGCATCAGTCCAAGGTCCTTCATCCCATACTCTATAGTAAGAGCTTGCTTACGAGTAGCTATTGGTCTCTCCTTTCCTCTCATGAAAAAGTAATCTATGTATAGTACAAGCATGAAGGTATATTTTCCAAACATAAGACTTTCCTTTCCCTATGGCTACTCAATGTACACCTCCTCCTGTAGAAGTCAATTCAGAAATGTGGTCTTCAAATAAATCTGGTGGATCTTCCACCCCATATTTTTTGTAATGGAGATCACTGCTTTGAACATATTGTATTGAATAACATGTGTGAATGCCTCATCACAACCAACTCCCTCCATCTCTAAAAAGCCTCTTTCCAAAAATCGTGACTTGTACTTCTTTATGATTCCACCTACAACATACTTTATCTTATACAACCACCTAGAAGTCACAACTAAATTCCCCTCTGGTCTTAATACCACCTCCCAAACATCATTAATCATAATGGAAGCATACTCTTCCACCATGGCATCTCTACAGATTTTTTGATCTACTACCTCCTCATATGAAGAAGGCTCTTCCTCTTAGATGTTTCTCTGCATATCCTAATAAATGTAAAACTGCTTTAGTGGTTTACTCTCACTAACAACACTCTTGGGACTCCCCACTAAATCCTTAGCTTCTTTCAAGAGCTCATACAACCTCTTGAATTTCCTCTTCAATGGAGTGGAATAATCCTACACTTGAAGACTATTCAACAGTGATTTGAGGTGTTGAACTAGGTGTGCCAGTACCATGTGAATTGACAATTTGGGATCTAATGAAAATTAAAATTGGTGTAGAACTAGTGCCAAACTAAAAAGTTAGCTCCTGAACTTTATGTCTCTATGGTATGAGGAACTTGTGTCTAAGTTCCTTGTTTCTCTCCCTCCAAATATCTTTGAAAGGCTCTATCTTCCTCAAATATCACAACCCTCCTCACATCAACCTTCCTCAAGGAAGGGATGTATATGTAGTATGACTTCGAAGTCTAAATATACCCAATATGGATACCCTTTTTTGTAGTGGGTTCTAGCTTCTTCCTCTTCTTTCAAGAGACATGTGACCATGTCAAGCACCTGAAGATCAAAACTGGCCCCACATTAGGCTTCTTCCTAGAGAAAGCCTCCTTAAGGATTTTCCTCCCCAATTCACAATGAAGAATGTTGTTTTAAAATTATACCATAGTGCTACAAGCATTGGCCCAAATAAAGAATGGTAAACTATGATAATTCAACATAGCTCTAGCTTCTCCCACAATGGCCCTATTTTTCCTTTCAACAACCCCATTTGGCTGCAGGTTAAGGAATTTCCAATTCCATCTTAATTCCTTCCTGTGCATAGAAGTTCTTAAAGGCGTTGGAGGTATACTCACCCACATTATCTCACCTCAACACCTGGATATTCCTCCTTGTTTAGTTCTCCACAAGAGATTTGAAATCTTGAAAACTCTTGAAAACCCATCCTTGGTCTTCATGAAAGAAATCTAGGTCTTCCTAAAGAAATCATCAATGAATATAACATAATACTTATAACCACTAAGAGAGACTGAAGACATCCAACCACATACATCAAAATGAAACAAATCAAGTAGACCTATTTTCCAACTATCATTTCTTTGAAAATAAATTTGGATGTACTTCTTGGAGCACACCCTCTACACACATCCTCATGCTACATGTTGGACTCAGGAAATCCCATTAAAATCTCCCCTGACATATTGATATATCCATGATGTAAATGATCCATCATCCTATGTCGTAGCTCACATAAATCTCTGCTACTGCTATGTCTATGAATCAAGGAATGTCTAGGATGAAGCATGAGCCTATACAACTTCCCCTATCTGATCCAAATCACTTTGGCCAAAGTGATGTTGGACCCCTTAGGGTAGATGAATACTTATCCATGTCTGAACAAAATCTCAAATCCCCTATCCTCTCTAGTGGAAGCTGATAACAGGTTCTTCTTCAAACTAAGGACATAGAAAACATTCCTCACTGTCATAAGCGACCGAGTCTCCCTCTCAAAAGAAAAAATCCCATGTCCAACTTCCCTGACCATGGTGTTATCTTCAAGTACCACCTCACTAACAACTCCATCCTCTTTGAGATCAGTAAAGCACTCTTTGACACCAGACATATGGAATGTGGCTCCACTATCAATATACCACACATATGAGGAATATGCACTAGAAGCAATACAAGCAATCAATGAGAACTCCTTCTAAAATTGTATGGAAAAATCATTCACCTCTATTGAAGCTGCAACCTACTCATTCTTATTATTTGGACAAGTCAGTCCATAATGTCCCATCTTACAACAAGAAAATAATTTTACTTTTCTCATATCCCGCTTCTGTTCACCCTTATTCTTAGCCCCATCCTTGGGCCCCTTCTTGAATTTATTCTTCCCCTTACCAGTAAGAGAAACATTCTTCCCATCCTCTCCATGAAGTCGACTAGTAGAAATTAAGTCAAGTATTAGCTCCTCCTACATGAAATCATCCCAAAGTCTTGCCCAATAAGGAGACTTCTCCTTGGAAACAATTCCATATACAAAGTTTTCCTAAGGTTTAGAAAATACATTTAAGGCTACTCTAACTAGCTCATCATCATCTATCTTCTCTCGAAGAACATCCAATTCATCACAATCTGAGATACTTCAGTGAGGCATGAGGTGACTGTATTTGCCTTGAACATCTTGGTTTTCCTCAATTTGTCTCTCAACACCAATTCGATTATGATTTGAGCTCTAGTACATATTTCAAAGAGAATACCACATTTCCATTCCATGTTTCGTACTAGTGACAAGAGGAATCACATGGTCCTTGATGACATCAAGGATAATTCTCTTGGCTTTCATATTCTTATTTTTATAAGCATCCAACAATACTGCATCTGTAGGAATAACATAGTTTTGATCAAGGATGTCCCATACTTCATTTTACTCCAAAATAATATTGACCCTTGCTTTCAATGGGCATAAATTACTTGCCACCTCCAATATGTCCTAAAACCTCAAACCAATAAACATTACAAATACAAAAAAAACTTCCTCCTTTAATGAATAGAACTGAGTTCTAATTGTTGTCTCACTTTTGATTCAATCTGAGTAACCAAGATCTGATACCATGTTAGGAAATACTCTTAGAAATTAGCCTACAGTTCAAAAATTTCTTGTAGGAATTTCATCAAACACTTGTCTACACATAGGTAACAATTCCAATAAAATTACTTAGAAATTATGGATACCACTAAGAAAAATAGAGATTTGACTTTTATGAACAACAACACAAAATACAAATATGAACTTGAAATCAATAAATTACAAATGAAAAACTCATCAACATATATGAACTTGAAATTAACAACTTACAAATGACAAAGTCATCAACAAAATTTAGAAATTTTTGGACAAATTCTTCTTGGAAAAACCTTGGAGGTTAAACCAGTGAGAGAGAGGAGTTTTTTTTTCTTGAAAGAAATTTACAACAATAAACTTTAGCAATAAATGCAGACTGATCTCTTGGAAATCATTCTCATATTTCTTTGAAATTCGTGCCATATTTTCTCCTTGAATTATGTACCTTTGATGTCTTGATTTCTAGGCCCAATTTGCTAAAACATTTGTGTCAATTATTGTAGAAACTAACTACATTAAATGTTGTACAATTCCCTTGAATTTTGTGCTCCAACTTTCCTTGAATTTCATACCACCATATTCCTTGAAAATCACACTAAGAATATTATTTGAATAGAGCAATAAATGTGGGAATCTACCCTAAAAAAATGTGTCATAGCTTGTTGCTAAATGCTAGAGAAATCTCCTCAAAATTTGTGCCTTCTCATCCTAGAATTTTGTGCCCCTTTTCTTTGGATTTTAAGCTGTTCTAGCTCTCTAGAATTTTGTTCCCTTCTTGGGATTCAAGTCCTCCTCTTTGTCAACTTATATTGTGTCTATGACACAAATGAATGAATGCAATCTCCTTGGCACTCATGCCATGACTTAAAAATCCAAATGGGTATGTATTTTGACCTTCCAACTAACCTCCAATATTAATGGCTAAGATTTGGTCTTAGCCCCCATGATCAACCAAATATTTTTTAATATTTCATTTACTTCACTTAAAGTACACTTTATCTCATCATTTATATCTCATAAAGTTAATTTATTTCCCAATCCACTATGGGATACTCTCCTACATGCTCGCCCCAAGACAATGTGGAAGACACTTATCCTAGCTAACTTTAAAATTGGAAAGGCTCAATTCCCATGAGGATCTAACCTAGAGCCATGGGGACACCTTGAAGTAATGGTAGAATGTTTGGTTGCATCCATGGAGAATATATTAAATGATTTTATGATCCATGCACACATAAGTGGATCAAAGCTGACCCCCATTTCCTCCTCAACGCATTAGCCAAAAGGTGTTTGATATGATGGTGGAAAGTGATACATTTTTCACCATTAGGCAAGGTTAAATTCCCATTATGGCTTCCCTGGAGCCATGGGGGCACCTTGAGGTAGTGTTTGAACATTTATTCGTACGAGAGATCATATTAAGTGGTTTTTGTGACCCATGCAAACATAAGTGGATGAAAGCCCACCCCAATTCCCTCCTTTTGAAAATTCAAAGGATCCTAGCTCGAGTGGTTTGGTGAATAATTCATTTCCTTATGTGTGGGTTCAAGTCTCAAAATACATGTTTTAAATGTCCCGTTTGTGGCACTCAAGAAATAGTTGTATCTAGTGCAATATAGACAACCGTTTTTTTGAAGATTTTACAAATAATTTTATTCTAATTTAAAAAATATAAAAGTAATTGACTCTTATAAGAAAATTTGAGTTAATATAATGAAATGCAAAGGCTATTTGCATTAGTGAATTAGACGAATCTCAATAACTAATCTCAAATGATATTGATATCTAATCTCAATTGCCAATCACTTTGGAGATTAGAGTTGTGGATTTGGTCAATAACTCACACTTATAAAAGGAAGGTTAGGCTAAGGGAAAAAACCCATATAGTGAGCACAAGACAATGAGATCTTTGTGATTGGGTGGAGAAGAACACACGTCTAAGTGTGTATAGTTTGAGGAAGAAGAATAAGAGGAAACAAGGTAGAGGGATCTAATAACCAACAAGATTGAAGGATAGGTTGTGTAGAGGGTTTGATTAGCTAGAATAACTCTAGGTTTTTCTGTTTGTATATATCCTCAAAGGGAATTTTCCTAGGAAGGGAACCCTTGTGTGTTGAAAACTAATTTAATGATACAACAAGTTTGAAGGGAAAAAAAATTATGTGTGCATATGTATGAGAATGGTGTCATTATTTTGATTCATTGTTACCTTTTATGTACATGTCAAAATTCCAATAATGCTTTTAGTTAGTAGATTTGCAATAATATTTAGTTTACAACAATGAATTTACTAGAAAATAATAAGCCAACAGTTGGGGTTAGAAATTAACGTGGTATCAGAGCAATCTCTCTGAGGGACCAATTTCTAAAGTGTTGCACATAGATATGGAAGATAAAAATCATATATGAGTTACAAGGGTAGTGTAGAGCCATGAAATGGTCGTATGAGGAAATAATAATAGTAAAAAAGTAGGTAGAAGTGAGACAATGGTTTTGCTGTAAAATGTGATGACAAAAGGAATGACACATGGCCATATGTAGTATGACAATGTAGGTGACAATAGAAATATAGAATTGTAGTGACAATGTTGTATGGAAGAGAGGAAATCGTACAAAACACGACCAAAAGTAAGTGACCATGTAGGAGTTGACATATCACATGGATATGGACAACAACTACCAAAGTTACCAAAATATCCATATCTGGTCGTATGGTGTTGTGTGTGGGAAGTGATGCAAGAACACGGTTCATATGTCAACATACACAAAAAAGGTGATGCATATGAGAGTATGAGACAATATTGCAACTGGCAACAACTGGACAACCACATGTGAATAAAGGCACATATGTCATATGAGTCGACATGGTTGGCAAAATATTATGGAAGTAACAATAACAAAAGCATCATACAATTAGATAGAAAGGTCTTACAACAAAAGAAATTTGTCATCGAGGCCGTATCATCTATGACAGTAGTAGGGTAAGCAACATAACAGCCATATGCGTGGTACAAGGTGGCAGACCAGGTTTGTATAATGCATATTTATAGATTACAACAAATAGGATTGGTGGATATAAGGACCAAAAAAAAAAATTAGAATGAGATATTAGCATATTTATAAACCAATAGAACTTTTTTTTTTCTTGTGGATGCTAGAAGGAATTAACATAGGGTTTTAAATTATTAGATCAAGGAATGGAAATGACTAGTTTTAGATTTTAAGACCAGTTGGATGGAGCATCTAAATTCCTCTCCTGGAAGGCAATAGTGACCTTTCTTTTGAAGGAGCATGATCTTTGGGAGTTTGAAGAAATGATTGGTTTGAACCAATATATCAAACAAATAATGCATAGCATGTAAAGAAAGGCATTGAGGCCGAGAGGGTTATCTTTTTTCTTCCAAGTAATATTGTTCTATTAATATGATACAAAAAAGAAGTTACAGAAAAGCTTGACCTCAAAATTGCTAAGCATCAATCATCACCAAAAAATGAATCTGTGTATTTTGGACTGCCACAACATAGGGGAAACCAGTCCATTGAACCAGAAAGAACCCACGCATGGGTAAGCAGTGTTTATCCAAAAAGATAGAGAGAGATATTGCATGTCCAGAACCAAAAATAGTTAACCAAAAAATACTGTTCAAACTTAGACACATACACCTGGCAATAATGAAATAACTGGTTGCCACACGTTAAGACTAGAGATTCTCTGGGGCTGGTTCCTCTTCGATCCGACATACGAATTGGTACCAGTCATCATCTACGTCAGGCACGCCACGACCCTGAGCTGGAGGAGCCTCCTCAGTGCCACCTGTGCCCATCTACATTTCAGATGTGTCGTTCTGTCTGCCTCCTGATGCCTTTATGTCACCATGTTTGTTGTCCTCAGCTGGTTGACTGCCAGCTACAGCTTTTCCATGCAGAGCCACTCTGCCTTCGTTATGCTACCTATTGCAAGGAATGCTAATGTCGCGGTTTCTTGAAGCCGCTCTGCTCTACTTGTCCTCGCGCCCAGACGGAGGAGCTTGCGGCTCAGTCTCTTTCGAGAAGGAAATGGTCATAGTAGCAGTGATTACAGGCCGGTTTAAGGTGTTGTGGAAACGGAACTGAGTGCTATGGGGAGAAGGATATGGTGGAAGGAGGAAATCCATTGAGTGAACAGCTATGTCCCTCCCTTCAGTGCCTTGGAATCTGGCACGACCCCTTCCAATTTTGGTATTTGGGTAGCAGCGAGAGGGAGCGTTGAGAGGATTGAGAATATCAGTGGAGGAGTCAGGGGAAACAGTGGCAGAGCTAGTCGAAGCTGGTGTGTGGATGATGCCTCCGTGGGTTTTGCCACGCCTGCTGCGCATATGATGCCTGATGCGTGCCATAGCAGGATTAAGAGTTAGGTTGACAGCAAAGGGATTGAATGAGTTTCGATGCGGAGAGTGAGCGGGGGAGGTCTAGGCCTGGTCTAAGATACAAAGGTTGGAGTGAGAGAAATGAAATACATTTCCAAGATCAAGGCATGGAAGCAACCAACATCGGCTGCCTGTCACAGTGCGAGTGCAAGGTTCTACTTCCTGTGGAGGGCAGACGCAATGGAACAAGGGAGGAATTTCATACTGCTCTGCAGGAGCCATGTCTATGAGGGTGGTGGAGGTGTCTCGGCCTTTGGAGTCATTTTAATGTCCTCTGCAAGGTGTTATGAATTCGCTTGAGGTTGGTGTTGGGGATGACGTTGGCGGGCATATGGCCATCCTGTCCGCTGGCTAACCATCTAACCATATTAATTGCCAGAGTAGTCACCCGCATCCGGGTGAGGCCCAAAGGATTATCATGGACGTTGTAAGGAATCATTTTATCTCACACATGGAAGAGAAAAAATTGGCTATAGATATGTTTAAATATCTAGTGGACTTGTTCTATAGTAACAACATGAATGAGAAGATGATCTTGAGAAATGCTAAAATATTCTCAAATCAAATATTTATAATATTACCAACTATTTGATGAATATCGCCCAGATACAAGATTATCTTATAGCCAATGGGGAGAAAGTGGATGAGACATAAGTCATTAGCGTGGCACTAAATGGGTTCACCAAGCCATGGGAACCATTTGTCAAAGAAGTCTCTACTCAGGAGAAGCTTCCCAACTCAAAGAGGATTTGGGATGATTGCATTAAAGAAGAGGCTAGGGAGGAGTCTAAGGCCAATATGCAAGAATATGGAGAGGAAAACTTGGATGTAGTGAGTCAATTTAAGAGCTATAAAGGGAATAGTTGCAAGGGTAACTATTGGCGTCACATTCAAGGAAGAAGAAAGACTTGGGCAAGCTCAAGTGCTTCATTTGCCACAAGAATGGGAACTATGCATCAAAATATCCAGAGAAGAAGGGGAAGGGGAAGTTGCAATAGAAAGTAGCATCAATAGAGGTACATCTCCATGAGTTTTTAGCAAATTTTGAGAAGGAACTCACATTGGTCTCTTGTCTATCTACCTATACCATCACTAGGAGAGCTTGGTACATGGACATTAGTGAATCACGTCATATTACAAAAGAAAAAAGCGATGATTAATAGTATAATAGAGAATTACTCAGGGATTCATGTAGAGGTTGATGATGATTACGAGTATGCAGTGAAGGGAGAGGGAACTGTTAAGTTCTAGCTCATGTTAGGAGGAATTTTGGAAGCTAAGGATGTGTTATTTATATCAGGATTGTAGAAGAACTTGTGGTCAGTATTAGTGATGGAGAGTAGAGGTTATGAGGCCATGTTCAAGAATTGGCAAGTTCTCATTTGTCTATAGGATACTAGCCTAGACATAGTAGTGGACATTGGGATTAGAGATGGAAACTTATACAGGATGAAGGTTAAACATGTTCAAGCTTTGATACATGACAATGAAAACCTCTGTGAGTTGTGGCACATGAGTATGTGACACTTGTAGTATAGGGAATTCCAATTCTAATTGAAATTGTCACTGGACTCCTAGAGTTTAGTGTTGAGCAACAATGTGTGTGTAAAGGGTGTGCACTTGGTAAGAATTATATTGATTCTTTTCTAAGAAGCAAGAGTAGGTCCAAGGGGATCTTGGATATAATTCACTTAGATGTATGTAGACTGATATCAATGGAACTGGTGCAAGGAGAATTATAAAATATCATGTTTATTGATTACTATTCCAAGAAATCCTGGATCTTCTTCATGAAGATAAAAGATGAGGTATTCAATCGAGTTCAAGATTTCAAGGCCTAGTTGTAGAACTATACATGCATGAATATCAAGTTCTTGAGCTTAGATAACGAGGGGAGTACACCTCCAATGAATTCAAGGATTTATACAAGGAGGTAAGGATCAAGAGGGATATGATAGTTTTTTACAAACCTCAACAAAATGGGGTTGCGAAGAGAAAGAATCGGTCCATCATCAGTTTTTCCATGGAAATGATGCATGACTAGGTTTTTCCTATGTTTATTTGGGAAAAGGCATGTAACACTATAGTATATGTGTATAACATGAGTCCTCCTAGGATAATGGGGGAAAAGAATCCTAAGGAAGAACTCACAATATTGGAGCTAGAGGTAAGACATTTGAGGATATTTGGTTGTCCAGTATACATCCATACACCCATGGAGAGGAGCCTTACGAAGTTGGAGCCTTACATGATCTTCATACAAGTGCATAGAAAGAAAATTGTCAATAGAGATGTTAAGCTTTGATCAGAACTTGGCATTTAGGAAGTCTCATGAGTTGCCACCACTAATGACAGAGGATGAGGAGAAGAAGGCTCTAAAGGGAGAACAACGTGTAGAGACTTCCAACTCATGGAGTCAACCTTCAGGTGGGGATGATACAATATCTCCTTCAAGTTCTTTCTGAAGACCCAAATGGTTTGAGTAGAAATTAAGGGATGCTAAGGAGCATGTAGAGGCTCCTAAGAGCTCATATGAGGAGAGAAATCCTCTGAAGAGGTTTCCGAAGTATATGACACTAATGACTGACACCATTGAAGAGGCAACATATAAATAGGTTTGGAGGAAAGCCATGGTGAAAGATGATGCATGGGACATTGTGCTAGGGCTATAGGGGAAGTTAGTTCCAAATGATTCTTCGAGAAGTACCTTCCTCACTAAGAGGGAGTGTTGTTGATAGTAGCAATAGATAAGTACTTCCACAAGTCTAAATGTCTAAACCCATGAAAGTTGTCAAAAAGGACCTTACCTTTAGAAATGATTTTAATTAAACTATTATTAAATAAATTAACTTTTATAATAAAAACCGATTTAATCTAATTAAATGAAAAGGTTATTCTCATTAGTGAAGTAGATGAATCTCGATTGTTGATATCAAATGATTTTGAGATCGAATCTCAACAATCAATATTTTGGATATTAGGATTGTGAATTTGGTTAATACCTCAAACTTATAAAAGGAAGGCTAGGTTAAGGCAAAATACACATCTAGTGAACACAAGACAGTAAGATAATGAGATTTTAGTGATTGGGTGGAGAAAGACATTCAACCAAGTTTGTAGAGTCCATGGGAAAAAGAAAGGGGCAACAAGGGAGAAGGAACTAACAACCAATAAGATTGAAGTATGTGTTTGGTAGAGAGTTTGATCAATTCGAATAACTTGAGGTTTTTTTGTTTTTACTTTTCGGAAGAGAACCATTTTATGAGGAAGGAACTCCCTGTATGATGAAAATTAATTTAATGAAACAACATATTCGAAAGGCATAAATATGTGTGTGCAAACATGTTTGAGATTCGTGCCAATATTTTGCTTCTATTGTAAAATCTTTTACTTATGTTTTAAAATTATAACAATTCTTTTATTCAATAAATTTATAATAATAATTAATTTACAATAAAAATTTTATTAGAAATAATTACCAAATAACTAAGTTAGAAATTAACTTAAATTACGTTCATCAAAATTAAGCTTTTTTAAAATATTTTTTAATTTAATAATATGATATTCTAACACAATCTCATTCATAGTGTTATTTGCATCTATAATATATATATATATATATATATATATAATATATAATATTATATATAAGGATAAGAAACTTGAATGATAGACAAGTTTTACATACAATGTAATATCTAGCGTTGTTGCTTAGTACTTTTCTTTTATGCAAAAAATAATATATATCAAAGTTATTATAACTAGGATAAAAAAACACTGCTACTATGTTAAAAGTTGTCAATAGTTTAACAATTTTTTAACATATTTTTCTAGGTAAATTACTATGTTGAATAGAAAAGTTACTTTCATACCTGCTATGTTAAATGGAATGAGAAGAAAATGGACTTTTGTATTGATTTATGCATAAAACTATTGTTATAAAAGTAGATGAAGTTGTTTTTATAAATAAAATGTTAAACTCTATAAGTTATATTAAATTGAAGAAGTAGAGCGATAATGTTGTAGCTTTTGGTACTTTAATTTAAAATATAGTGTTTAATACTTGGAATTATTTAAAGATACTTCTATTTAATATTCGTTTTAAAAAATATAAATAAAATTTTTAGTATAAAAAAAAAAACAACAAACAAAAATTGAAGGTTACTATTCAAAACATGGAAATTATTTATTATGAATAGAAAATGGCTGTTGTTATGAAATAATATGGGAGGTATAATTTAATCATTTTTGAAAGATTATAAAGAGACATATAATATATTTTTTAGTGAAAGTCGCTCTAAAGTTCTCAATGTATAAATAAAAATAAGCCAAATTTTATTAATTATAATTTAATCAAATTTTATAATGATAAATTAAATTCATACATATAAATAATTTAAATGATTTTGATTTTTGTTAATTTAAAAAGATTATTAAAATTTAAATTTTAATCCTAAATAAATTCATTTTGATTATTTATTAATTTTAATTTAAAATTTGTATCTAATTAATTTATTTATCAATTTTAATTAAATTATTTATTAAATAATTAATTAAATACCAAATTGATTTTAATTTTTGTTACTTAAAATAAATATTTAAATTAATATATATATTAAAATTATTTATATTAGATTGACTATTATTTGAAAAAAATTATTTAACAAAAAATGAAAATTGATTTTTACTTTATTTAATATTTTTTATTTTTTAACATTTGAAATAGCTAAATGGTTCATGAGAACAATTATTTATGAATAATACATAATTGTTCATAGTACGCTCTAGGTACTATTCTAAGAAAATTGGTACATCAAATAAATTAAATCTATAATATTCTTAACTATATTTAAAACTATGGAAATTAATAGGTTTAAATTTAAAAGTTTCTTTAAAATATGAAATTTAATTTGTTGCTAAGTTCATAATTCAAATAATTTCTAAGGTTAAGAGTGAACTTAGCCAGAGACAAATGCTACCCTGAGAAAAAGCATTATGACCATTTAATTTTCGATTGCCTTCTTTATCTCATACTAAAATCACAATTTCATAAATCAAATAATTTCAATGATGCAAAGTTATCAAATAATTTTGATAATATTTTTCATCGTAATTTAAAATTTCTATCTTTCAAATTTCTGATAAACAATTTTTAAAACAAATCAAATATCTAAATAACTAGCATTTGTACCATATGTTGCAAAGGAAACGCCGTAAGGCAATGATATAAGAAACAATAGCATAGAAGAAAGAAGTGAAAATTTTATGTAAATGACATAAGAAACAATAGCATAGAAGAAATAAGTCCAAATTTTATGCAATTTTGTTTCTTTACTGGTGTTTATTTTTTATCATCAACAAATGCCTAGATCAGCTATCCAGATTACCAAGAACCTTCGCGTTTGAGGGCATTGCGACAATGCCACAAAGCTCATTCTGATGATCACCAGGAAGGGAATTGTTGTGAGAGATGCACATTGTTTCCATTGTTTCTCGAATGGACTCTATTCTTGCACTGATTATTGTAACGCTAATTGCAAATCGTCTCATACAAAATAGTGTGACTACAAGCATAAGCAATTACTTGCCTTTTGTGACAAGCATATGTTTGATAGAGAAAAATGGACAAATGCAAAAGCAGAGGGGATTAGTAAAATATTATATGTGTATCAGTTTCTGTTCGGTGTAATCTAGGGTGCATATATAATAAAAACATACCTGGATAGTTAGTGACATTTTCATAAGACATATTGAATTTCTACCTGATTCATTTCTTCATATCGGCCATAATTTTACAAAAAATGTCGAATAGGGGTTACATTGAGTATAGTATTGCTAGCAATTTTCATAATGCATTGTTGTTGGGTGGTATGCCAATGGTGGCACATCATGTGATCATATTTCATTGATATAGATGGTATTTCGAGCATAGTTATTTAAGGTTACGTGTAGAAGATTTGAAGAGAAGCTATGCATGGCAGATTCTACCTGCCCTAACATAATTCATCCAAAAGAGACAAAGTTTATCTGACAAACTAATTTATCTTGGACAATGTGATTGTTATGAGAAGGCATGCATTGGGCTTAAGCTTGTAAAATATCTCATAACCTTTCCCAATATACTATAAATCAAGGCCAAGAAACACTAATGTAGGGAATAATAAACATGCGTAGAAGCTAGGACATTCATAACATAGTAAGAAGAGAATTCCCAAGAGGGTCCTCTAGGTCAAACCCATTTCTAATTACATGGCCATGCACCTCGTTTCCCTGCTGCGGAGCTTCTGGGCCAGCACACACACCAAGTACACTGGCAAAGGTAACATGATCCACCTCTATAGTTGTCCATTGCATCCGGCAATAAAGCCTTAATGCCTCCTGACAATGCCCATTTTTAGTATATCCAACAATCATAATATTCCATGACACCACATCCCGTTCAGGCATTTTGTAAAACATTGTCCATGCATATGCTACATATCAATATTGACTTGTTCGACTTACTCAGAACTAGTAGCTGAAGCTCATCATATAGTGCAAGAACTCCAGCCCCTGCTACTCCTAATATAATATTAGCTGTTACTCCTCTGAAGAGGGCACGGATGCCCTCCTGGAGCATAATCTGTTGAAAATCATGGACGATGTTGCTATAACTTGTTTCTAGAAAAACAGATTGACAATTTTTTTTATGTGAGATCCATCATAGTTGATAGAAGTAACATCACAAGCTTAGAACATGAGCAAGAATGTAGATTTTATGTCATATTCTTACTTGTAAACATCTAAATCAAACTCCATTGCTCTTCCCCTGTGCTTTTATGATATTGCATCTGATATTGAGTTGCAGAATCCTAGGAGTCCAAAATCATTAGAAATTGTATAGTAGGTGGTAGCTTCATAATATTAATTTTCACATGTCTCACCGTGAGCCAGAGACAAAACTGGTATACTTGAGGATTAGACATCAGTGCCTGATCAATCCAATTTCTATGAAAACTCAAGGGTCATTTTTCCAACAACATGAACAATCTAATTAGACTTAAACATGGTACATGGAATTAAATCATCAAACTAAAATTCATATCTATAATTATGGCTACATTTGTGCAATTATCCTTTCATGTATACCTGCAAACGAAATGCTATAAATTTCTTGCGAGCATTTGTAGGGGAGTTTACCTCATAGATAAATAATATATGAAACCAAATGTGAATCTTCAATTCACATGATATGGCGTTTTCAAGCAAAAGTGCACAACTTCTTACGAATTCTAAGAATGATGTTAAAATTGAAACAAGGCAGGGTGCAACCATTTGGTTTCCATCTCTGTTACAAGTATTCCATGTCAGAGCATCTATTCATTGAATATATGATAGGTCTTGTCTCTGTATAGAGGCCCTCTTTTGGGCCATGATCCATTTTCCTTTGAAAATATTACATTTTCCTGCATCTTTCTTTGGATCGATTTGAATTGTCTCTAAAACCTTGCATTCATTCCTTTTAATATCTTGAATTTAAGACATTTTCTCTATGCTACTTCTTGTGTTTACATTTCCGTTGTCAAAGAAATAGTAACTGGTATGGGACCATTTTTATTGTACAGGCAAGAACAACATGAAATTGGGTTTAGGAGCTTCAAGGCCATCAAATATTGAACCGAATGACTGTCAGGGATCAGATGTACCCACAACTCTTTCAATCAAGGAAGACTTTCAAATTGAGAGAGAAGACATTAGAACAAAAGGGAAAGAAGACAAATTATTTTTCATATTGACAATCATCACAAATAGATAGTACATACTACATACTAAAAAGTTTTCTTGAACAACTAAAATTCAAAATCTTGCCACTGTAAGAATAATTGCAAGACTGAAATATTTTCCTATTGTGATTTTCACAAACTAAAATGTAGAACTTTGGTCATTTGATGCATGCACATCATTCATTCTTGCACCTGTCTTCTGAAGCAAATTGGATATGCTTCGTCTCAACATCTTATAAGCCACTGTGTTTCCTTGCTGCAGAGCTTCTGGGCCAGCACATGCACCAAGTACACTGATGCAGGAGCATCCAGCTAAGGCACCATGACCGGGTGCTGGTCTCTACCAGGTTGGAAGGTTGAGTTAACATTTTGTTTGTCTTTTATGTTAGTTTGTCAGACTAGGAGGTAGGATTTTTGTTTTTATCTTAATCTCTGAATTAGTCAAAGGTAGTTTGATCGGTTAGGGTTATTTACTTGTCTGTTTTAATAAACCATGGACTAATAATTGTCCTGTTATTCTAAAAGGAAAAGACAAATGTGTTTAAAAGGAAAATCTTGTCATAAAGACAGAACCGAATGATTAATAGCCATGTAACTGTAAAGTCTACAACTGAAAAGTAACTGTACAGTTTCATTAACTGTGAACAAGAAACATATAAATGTAACAACGGAAGTCATGAAAAAGGTTCAGAACTTCTTGCACTCGAATAATATCAATAACAGTGAAATCAATTTAGTCCATCTCTATGTCCTACTGTATTTTTTATTGTGCTTTCTAATTAATGAGCATCTGAACAGACAACATACTATACACATACCATTGTGTTTAATTCTCTTTGTTTTTCCTAAGAAAAAGAACCAATCCTAACAGCGAGACAGAAGAGCAGATGCCAGAATGAGGGCTTACATTTCCATTGAAGCAAACAACGAAGACAGAAAAGGAGTGACACAAACAAATTCCAGTACGGGCCAAGCATCCACAGGCCAGACAAAATTTTCTATTATTTTTTTTTAAATTGACTGCCAAACAAATTACCAGAGCAACTACATCGTTCTCTCATGTTCGTATGAAACATCACAAGCATAGCCGAAAAACAATAATTGCAGTCCAGGCGGAGAATCCAAAGTCAACCAAAAGAACAAAGACCTAATTACATAAACGACATTCAGGTAAACCGAACCCAATTTTCTTTCCTGAAGTTCTTCTCTTTCAGAATTGCAAAAACAATTGTATAAAATACATAGTAGCACTGCAAGATAGAGCACGGACAAGCGTAAAGCCAGTGGATGACAAACCCTGGGTGAGGGTTTCGAAATCTGTTTCATACATAGCCATAGACGTATAAGCCAGTGGATGACAAACCGTAGGTGAGGGTTTTGAAAATTACGTCCATACACAGAAAATTACAATCAAGAAAATCACTAGATAGTGGAAGCTCAGGCGAACAACACGACAGGACGCTACTCACAGCCGAGAGTCATTTGACAAGCATCAAGGGGTGACAAACCCTCACAACCAGAAGGCCTATTCTAAAAACAAAACGAGGACTGAAGGAAATTCATGTGACAGAGCCTACCAGACAAAGATCGAAGCATTCATTGCCAAGACCTCCAACCACAAACCCTCAACACCTACAAAGAAACTGACACACAGGTGTTAGAGTCACATTGTCACAGAAGCGAAATTACAGTGCTTGAAAAAGTAAATAACAGAATTTGTATTTAACTTACCTAAGGAATTGTAGTGAGAACCGAGGACAAATTTTCCACGCATGGGTTTCAACCAACTGCGGAGACGAAGGAGCAAATAGGTTAGAAGCTGAGGAAAGAAAACCACAAATTGAACCAAGGAAAGAGGGGCTACCTGCATTTGAAGTTGAGGACGGAAGGACGCCATCGTTTCGAGCTTGGATGCAAGCCAATCACTGAGTTGCAAACAAGAACATGAAATACCAACATATAACTCGGAACACGACGACCTGTTGAGCCAACAACAGGGAAAAAACAATAACAGAGAACCACTTACCCAGGCGACGGCAGGAACACCCACAACTGCCCAATGAACCAGGCCAGAGAATAACCATGCAGACATAAAGGAACTAGTACAGAAGTCACCAAGAGGCGCGCCCAGAACTTGCAGCAAAGTTGCATACCCAACTCGCAGAGCATAGCAGAACAAACCCTCGACAAGCCCAACGAAAATGACCAAGTGAATGACGAAGGAGGAGTTTTGGCATAGCAAGGAGTGGGAAACGCGACCCCATGCTAGTATACAGATTTAATTGTGAAATTGAATGCCACCTAACCCGTTTCCAAAATATCCGATGGTTTGATCCTCACACTTGTAATCACAACCATAATATCTACACAATCATATAATCACCCAAACAATCATTTAATTGCCTAAAGTCCGAATAGTGTTGCGTTGGTCCCATCATACACTCGCAAAGGTAACATGATCCGCCTCTATAGTTGTCCATTGCATCCGGCCATAAAGCCTTAATGCCTCCTGACAATACCCATTTTTTGTATATCCAACAATCATAATATTCCATGACACCACATCACCAAGTACACTCGCAAAGGTAACATGATCCACCTCTATAGTTGTCCATTGCATCCGGCAATAAAGCCTTAATGCCTCCTAACAATACCCATTTTTTGTATATCCAACAATCATAATATTCCATGACACCACATCCCGTTCAGGCATGTTCAGACATTTTTTCAAACATTGTCCTTGCATCCACTACATATCAATATTGACTTGTTTGACTTACTCAGAACTAGTAGCTGAAGCTGATCCTATAGTGCAAGAACTCCAGCCCCTACTATTCCTAACATAAACAATGTTGCATTTTTTAAAAAAGAATTTGTATCTACTTGCAGCGAGTCTGGAAAGAACTAGAATGCTATTTGGTCTTATCTAATTGTCTATTCTAATGTGCAATGACTATTAAAACATGATTCCATGATCTGTTTTTCTATATTCTCTAAAGCCTGGAAGAGCTCATCCTTCCTTGGCCATGTGGGGGCATTTGGTTAGATAAAAACTTGATAATAATACTACTCACTCCTCTCAGATCGAACTATATGAATTTTATAAGATATTAAATGGACAAGAAAAATCCAAAGCCATGAGGCCTCTTTTAAGTGGGAAAAGCCATTAGCAAGTGCTTCTTATACAGGGGTTCTTGCAAAAATAATCATGGGCTGCTAATGAATTATTTTCTTTACTTTAAATTTGCATTACCCTAAAATTTGGGTTCTATTCAGCTATTCAGTGACTCCAACCTCATTGTGACTCCAACCTCATCATCAATGTCTTAAACTGGAATTCCATTCACCCATCTCTTCTAAAAACTGAACCAGAGTGTAGACAAACTCTTGAAAATAGATCTCTATATCCCTGAAAATAGGATTTATCTACAAGGACTTTCCAGATGGGTAGGCTTTCGCCCATTTCTGTTTCGAATGTGAAAGGAATAAATAAATGAAAACTATAGCATCAAAATATAAATAAATGATACAAAGAAAAGAAAATGATACAAAGTAGAATTAAAAAGAAGAAGAAAAAAAAACACATTATGAACCATTAGTTCCATATGATCGCAATGGTATAAGTGTAATGACCCCGGAAAATTTATAAATATTTTTGTGTTGTTACCACCGTGGGTAAAAACATTGAACAAGGACTATTATTTTTAAGTAATTATAATATTATTAATTCAGAATTTGAGCATGGATTGAATAAATCAAATATGGTAACTTCTCATGGGGAAGTTGCTTTCTTTTCTTGATGATTAAAAGAAAACAGTTGCTAGCAGGAGGGGAAAAAACCCTAACTGTTTTTTTTTCTCTCCCAATAGTAAGATGGGAGGAAGGAAAAGACCGGGTTGTTGAGGAACAGATGGGAGGAGGCAAAAAAGAAAGAGATCATGCTAAGTCTGGTAATGACTAGATAGCATGGGCACAAAGGTGCACCAAATTTGCTGAAGGCAGTGGTCTGGCAAACAAGCTTGGGGGGAGACTTGGTCTTGCAGACGAGTCTCGTGGACGGGAGGAAAGACAAGCAAGAAACCCGTTTTCCCGAACTCTGGAGAAGCGTGGGAAATATAAAAAAAGGGAAATTGTATGTACTGAAGTACAGGTAAGTATAACTGCAGCTCCATACTTCTGTAAGATATTGAGTTACTAAGGAATTCTATTTTAGTGGTTTAAGTTATACAGTCAGATTGCCTCTGTTGAGGGTTCTGTTATAAAAAAAATTGGTTACGTTCTGTACGGGACTCTTCTGGAAACCCTGTTCTGTATTAACATTGGTACAACTCAACTAAACACAAGAGCAGGAGGTTCCTTAGGTTTAATGTGGTTACAAGTATCTGTTAGGACACCCGCACCCCCATGGACCCGGTAGCAGAACCCTGGGGAAAACTGTAGGGTTCATATAAAAAGAAATTAATCATACGTCTGTACCATCATTGAATCGGAAACAGTAGTAAAATTTGGTAGAACTTTAAATAAATCAAGGAGCGGAGACTGAAAGTGCTAGGAACGATTAAAATCGGCAACTGTAATTGAGTATGGTAAATTTTTCTCTGTGACTAAAGGTAAAACAAAGAGTTTCCTTCAAACTGCATCCGAAATTGAAATATGGATAAACCAATACCAAATTTAATGGTTAAACAACAACATTCAATCAAATTATGGTGGAATACCTGTAGAACCATCAAAACAGAACGAGTACGGCCAGAACTCCATCGGGCTTCAAATGCCCAAATAAGTCAACCATTGGACAGGCCTTAAAGCGATACATGTATATATATATATATATCAAGGCGAATTAGACTCTTAATTATATAAAAGAAATTATGAACTCTGAGAACATATAAGCCTCATAACAGTCATAGCTGTGTGCTTACAGTCACCTGTATATACATATATAACAGTGTAATAAGAATTCTGGTAATAATGCCATCAAACCTCACCATCATTCGAACAAGAACTTAACCAAGAAATTTCAGAACGCCTTGAATGCGTTTAAAACAAACATGATAAGAGTCTACGATACATATCGGGTAGAGCTTTGGTAGAAGAAATAAACTTATGAATACCAGAACAACTCATACAATGTTTTAAACAAAAAGAATAGACATGCCGAGACCTGTCAAGCCGAGATAGCCGAGTCATACGATAGACTCAGGAATCAATAGACCCACATTGCAACAGAGGAAGCACGAGAAGGAAAATAAACTATATTTCTGCATTTAACATCTTCAAAGAGTGCGTAGCTGGGCTAAACCAAAAGATTAAAAGAATTCATCGAAACCCTTTCAATACAGGACTGAGAAATTTATACATAACTTATGTCCATGTGCCAAAGCTAACAATACTGTTAATATTACAACCCAAATAAACAAAGGAATTGCCGGTCCTTAAATATGACATGGAATACATCGCGATACATCAATATAGCTCATGAGGACAGAAGCCTCATTGAGCGACATTCTGTGGATGTCTCTCATAGCAGAGAGGGTAATACAGTTGAAACCATTCCTCAAAAAGAAACCAATGAATAACCTGGCAAGAGAATGAGCAATTATTAAGCCGTTGAAACCAGCAACCTATCAATTAAACAATCCCTGGTGCAGTAAGGGTTCGGGGTGAAACTTACTGGGATAGAATCATCGTATACCTGGGCGGAAACTGCTACCTCTCCATAACCCGCGGTGGGGAATTTCTCCAAGTGCTGCACAGTTACATACAACGAAAAAAATTAGAGAATCGTTCCTTCTTCTTACTCAAATCAATCAGCATAGTTACATACAATGAAAAAAATTAGAGAATCGTTCCTTCTTCTTACTCAAATCAATCAACACCAGGTCGACTCTAAGATAACAGCAAATTGGGTAGGAAGTACCTGGATTACTGAGCAAGTCTTCGGGGTTTGTAAATTGGAAGGCGCTCGGCTCGCCTTCTACAGAAAGAGTAAGAGCAACCCTCTAGTTCGTAACTGTTAACCGGAGGAACCCTCTGGAAGCCGAACCCTAATGCCACAAATGAGGTCAAAAACCCTTGAACGCCTCAATTACCCGGAGCCCGATCGTTCGATGGAGGGGGAAGAATTCCCTCCATTGATTTAATCCAGAATCCCGAGAACAAGGTACCTTGCTGCTGCATTAATGTCAATTGCACCGCCAAAGATTAATGACTGAGTTGGAGTAAAGCCAATTTCAAGGTGAGGTCTAGCTGTCATGCTCTCGGCAGGCTAGCAATTAATGTGAATTGGGAACGATCTATTGTACCCATCACCGCCAAAACCATATGGTAAGCGAATTCCAAATGCACAGTATGACTTATAGGGTTGGATGTGAAACATTCATAAATTATACAATGAATGGTCAGCACGGTAATTTGTATAGTGAATTAATAAATAAAAAAAAATTATTTACCAATATCTATTATGTATTTACAGCAGGTTGGGGAGTTGTGACAATAAGTCCATATACATTTTATTTAAATCTCATCATATTTGATGACATTATTCCTGTCATGATCACAACGAAAGTGATCACCATACATAGAGAAGATAATAACACTACACTAATTTACTCCACATTCTACGTAGTACTAGATATGCATATTTGCATCCGGCAGTGCAACAATAACCGAGAAGCCTTTCAACTGATCCTGCAACAAGTGAAAACAAAAGCAAAACAAAATTAGAATCAGAATGGAAAAATCAGTTAGAGAGATAAACGGTACATGGAAATTAAAATCATAACAAGGGAGGGAAGGGAAGCTACGTGTTGCAGTTGATCTGCAGAGAAATTTTGAAGGGAAGAGTAACACCACAAGAGCCCGGGAGACCAGAGACAGCAGTTGATTTAACATTTGGGAATTGGGAATACGCACTCTTCAGGCAACTGCACACTGCCCTCCTTGCAGGGGTGGTGGTGGCCAGACCTGCCAACTTCTTCACTCCTTCGCAGCAACCAGGGGTTGGTTTCCCCTGACCGGATCAGATATCCAACACACTGACTCAGATCCGAAGTGACTATTCCACAACTTATGCCGGCAGATTCTGCCTGCATCACCATCATCTTCATAGATACCAGAAAAATGGCAACTGCTCCGACCAACACGACAGCCTTGTTCTTGCTGCTGATACCCGCCGTGATAAAACTTTCACCTCTCTTCTCTTGCGACTGATGGACTTACACTATCTCAGCTTCTGCTTCACCTTGGGACAGTCTAATCGTCCATGCCTAAGTCTCTCAAACAGGATATGGACGAGTATAAATACACAAATTGGTTGGGTGGGGCATTTAATTGCCGAACCAGAACCTCTGTCAATGACAATCTATGTATTGAAGTTTTTCCATGACTCGAAATAATGGTCGACAGGAAATGAATTTGGGTTTAAATGCTAATGGTATAGGTATGCCATTTTATTCAAATGTCGATACTCAATCATGTACCTTATAAAGTCGGGTCCCTCTGCAACATTAAAGTCGGGTTCACATGAAAATTGAAGTGGGAATTAAATGGGGAGATCCATTGCCACAGAGCATGCCATGCCTGCAAAATACAATCTACTGGACATTCAAAGCATACTCTGGATCGATTGATTATCTTGTTATGTAAAGACAAGTGAATTGGCGAAAAAATTGACCAACGTAGGTACGATACGCCAGCGATGGCACAAGCCAGCAGAAGCAATGCGGAGAAGACTAATATAGCAAAGCAGTAGAGAACTCTGAAACGGCTCAGGAACTGCTGCTGCTGTGTTAAATTAAATCTCAGCTACCTGGTCCTCATGATGATGATCCTTTGGCACGGGATCAAATCCATCCAGCACCGCTTGATTGTTATAAATACACAGCTCAACTAATCTGAAAAAACAAAAAGCCCTAATCCCTAAGCCTGCTGAAAATCTCTCTGAGGGCAAAGATTAATGTGACCCCAAGGGGCATTACCATCTCTGTTCTCCTCCTTCGCTAGAGAGATTAAGGGCCTGCAGTCTACAAGGAATTTACAACAATTTTGTAACTACCATCTCATGATCGGACGATTGTGCCGTTTTGAATCGTCTAACACATAATTGTGGGGTTCACGGATTTCCAAGAGAAACGCGTTAAGGCATAATTATTTGGATTTTTTAAAAGTTTTTTGGATAATTTTTATTAAATTTAATAATTAGTAAAATAGTTGACATTGTAGGTATTGGTTATTAAGAATGCAAAATTTAATTATTGAAAATTTCATAAAATATTAAATTTATTTATATTAAAAAATGTAATGATTGAATAAAAAAATATAAGTCAAAATTTTAGATGATAGTTAAAAAAAATAAATTATTAAAAATTACATATTTTTTTATTAAAGATATAAATTAAAATTTTAAATAAAAAGATTTTTTTTATTCAAACATAATATATTTTTAAATAGTGTAAGATAATTAGATTGGAATAATTTGATTAGAGTTTTTTGATGGGTGATAAAGGGCATTTAAGGGGAACCTCAGAGGCTACGTCAACCAGTCGATAGTTCCATCAAGCATTTATAAAGGTAGGTCGCAACCTCCCTTCACATGCATGCACATGCAACAAACAATTGGCGAACAATATTTATTTATTTGGCAAGTTGAAAACGACATCATTTCATGGTGATAGGAGCAGAACTGAGGATCAGAGGTTAGTGTCCTGGTTCTATACTTGGCTTGCATTTGGATGTATAAGCCTCATCCATTAACGTTGGGTCTATGTATTTGGTAAATTGGGTGGCATAACCGTTGTTGCAACCAAGTCGAAGGAGATATAATTATGGGTTTGAGTTCATGCAAGGTTGTTGGAGGCACATTCTACTCTAGGGTTGAGGGTGATGTTCAGTCAAGTTTGGGGAGTGAAATCCTAGGTGATATATAAGTTTATCATGTCTTTTATCTTTTGGGATGTATTTGTGGTTGGTCTAGAATATTCAGGTTTTAAGTCTTTGGTTTTTTGTAGCTCTCAAGTGGGGCTACTAGCACATGGTCTAGAGTTTAAGTCCTCTCAAGTCTCAGTGAGGGGCCACGTGTTACGTTTGGGGTGGTAAATTTTGGCTATATTTCTCCCCTTGTGCTTTGTAGGGTTTGGTTTGGTCCTTGGGTGGTTAAAAATTGGGGTTTTGAAGTAGTGGGGTGATCGTGTCCTTTAAGGTCTTACATAGTATTGGTCCTTGCATTTTTGTTTGGGGGTTCAATGGTTAATGGCGTCAAGTCTACAAAGGAGATAATAGTTCCTTCTCAGTCCATTTCAAGGTCGTGCGTTGATGTGGGATCAATTGCTTGGGGTTATTGCGATGACCTAGCTTCTTGTTTCCCTGGTTGTGTTGGGTTTAGGTCTATTTTGGTATTTTGTCCCTTTGGAGGTAGAGGTTCACATCGAAAGTGCTAGGAATTTGGTCTTATTTTTTCCATGCCGCTGAGACAAAAGGGCCAAAGTAGACGGGGAGGTGGTTGTCATTCCCTGTCAGGGAAACATGGTGCTCGTATTTTTTCCCATGATTTAGCCACCATATTTTTCAATGTTGTCCCATCAGAAACACATAAAGAAATGTGCAAGCTTCAAACAAAAGTTGGCATCAAGAGATAATCACTTTCATATTCAAAATTGATGGAGGACATGTTTACTTAGGTCCTTGACCCTTAGCATACCAGGGTCAAGAAGAAGCAATACCTCAATTTAGTAGCTCTTCACTGGCAAATGTAGGCCCTCCTTGGCCTGGGCCTAAGGGATTAACAAGTGGAGAAGTACAAAATCTTTGCATCTCTTGATGACATCAAGAGATTGCTCAAGAATTAGAGGTTCTATTTAGACAAATTTGACCCTCGACTAGCCCATATTGAAAGTCATATTTCATGTGAATCTGATCGAAGGGACTTGATGGATCCTCCTAGATCTAGAGCAAGGTATTTGTCTAATGTTTCTTCTCCTGACAACAATAAGAAAATGCAGTGGGATGAGGGATTTCTTCGCTTGTTGGTTGCATGGTGGATTTTATGGTTCACGTATTGTTTGGTCTTCGACCATTCTTGGCTTTCAAATTATAGATTAAGTTTTGGTCTTGCTTTTGCAGTCGGGTTACAACTCTTATCTTGCCTTTTTGTTTGTGGTCATAGTTTAAGGATTTTCCCTTTCGGCATTAAATCTTGGAAATTTGATGGTTTGATTTTGTATATATACATTATGATTTCTGTGAGGGGCTCTAGAGAATTTTGTATGCTAGCTTATGTCTGGGGCTGGTGAAATCTTGGGATCTAGTACTTTAGTCTCTGTAGTGTTGGGTCTCCCAACAAAGTTATCAACTTAAAGAGAACTGTAACCTCAAAATGAGAACTCTTTCCCAAATAAACCTATCTTTTTGCACAAAAAATATGAAAAACACATCTTGAAAATAAAAAGTGTTGATGTTGCATAAACACTTTTTTTTTTTCTTAGGTTAATATTCCATTTTTTTAGGAATAACATTAAAACCCAAAATTTGTGTGTAATAAACATGAAAAAACACCCTGAAACAAGAACTATTGATGTAACATCAAAACTCTTTTTTATTTTTTGTGTTAAAATTCCATTTTTTTTTAACAATGGCATTCAAAATTAAAATTTTTGTGCAATAAACATAAAAAAACACCTCGAAATTAAAAAAATGTTGATGCTGCATCATCATTTTTTTGGGTAAAATTCCAACATCTTTTAGCAATGACATTAAAAATAGAATATCATTACTCTGAAAAACCTTAAAATTCCAATAATTTTTACCGATAGCATTAAAGATAAAATATCACAACTTCAAAAAATCTAAAAAACCAACAATTTTCAACCATGGTGTTAAAGATAAATATAATGACTCTGAAAACCCTTAAAATTTTGACATTTTTTAACCATGGTATTAAAGATAAAATATTATGACTCTAGAAAAACCTTAAAATTTCAACATATTTTGAGACCAAAGATCATGATTTAAAAAATAAAACCCTAAATCTAAATACCTAAATAAAATACTCATTATACCAAATGTTGAAAGTGTGGCTATTTTAAAATCTTAGCCTAAGACAACTTGAGACATTGCAATGAAACTTAAAAATCAACTATCGAATTGACATGTAGTGGGAGCATGCTTGACTCATTGCAATGAAAACTTAAAAATCAACCATCAAATTCTCACGCAGCGAAGGTGGACTTGACCCACAGTAACAAAAACTTAAAAATCACTTATCAAATTGGTGCATGATGGGGATAGGATGCGAGTGAAGCATCCACACAACTCCACAACAAAGAAAAGTAAAAAAATAAATAAATAGATAAAAATTAAAAAACAAAATTTTAAAATTTAAAATGAAGCCCTAAAAAAGAATAAATAAAAAGATTATAAAAATCTAAAAAAATAAAATTAAAAAACCCTATTAAAATAAAATTAAAAAATATAAAAACTATATAAATATATAAATTATATAAAATAAAAAACAAAAATATTAAAAAAACAATTGCCTCACCCTTTGGCATCGGGCTGTGTGGGCTCCACACAGCGTGCAGACATTGGTCCATTCCAGATCAACCTCGACCAATAGCCCCGATGTCCAAGGTTCCCATTAGGCATTGGTTGTTCGGATCAATCTTTTCTAATCACAGTGCCAAGGGCGACCCTATTTTCTAATTTTTTAATTATTTTAAATTAATTTATGTTCTATTTAATATTTATATTATTTGGATTATATATATATATATATATTATATAATATATTATATAATATTAAATATATCATTTTAAATATTAACTAGTTTATAATGATTTAAATTTTTATTATATATATTATATATATATAATAAATTATATATATTAATTTTATTATTTATTTATTTATTTATTTTTAATGTGTTTAATTTTAATTTTTTTAATTAAAAAATTAAATAGTATCATTTTTAACATCAAACTCATAATTTCTTTATAAAATTTGCTAATTTTTCTATTTCTATTCAATTTTTTTCCCAAAAAATCTTTTATTTGACATATCACTTTTAGCAAAAGATTCTGAAATGTATGTTTTTTTTGTTTTGCAATTATTACTTATTTTAGTGACAATTATGATGGGTTCCTCCTATGACAACAATTTGTCATTGAAATATCCAATTTTGGCTTAAAAACCTTATCATTCTTTACTCCTAGCTTGTCCTACCTATTCCAATATAGGTGTATTTATATTTATTTTCGAACCTTGTCTTTTGTTTATGAATAAATAACTAAGCGATTTGATTAGAAAGTGGCCTACGGGTGTGTTTAACTTGCATAGAATATCTATATATATATATACACACACACACATAGATAAAGTTTGGTTTAAATAAAATGGCTTAGGATACTGATTCTAAAAAGAAGTGCTTTGACTACAGGAATGCATATGGTTTTACATGTCTTGGTTGTATTGGTAGGGTGTCACTCAAAGGTTTTATGGACGGTATTTTTGATGGATCAATTTTGCATTACAAGAGTGTCTAGAGATTGAAGCCTATTGGTAAAACAATACAGTTAGTTGTTTGTTGGCATATCAACATGATTATATTTGTATAACTTTTTGTCAAAGACTATGGGATGTGATCATGGTTAGATGTCAACTGAGCACATTTGTAAGCATGTTCAAGTGCCAGCAAGGTGAGCCTATCGTTTCAATTAAGAGCGTAGGTTACAAAGTAGTTTCAGTCTAAAGGAGATCCTATTGGCTAATCCATGAGGATTTTAGGATGATAACACTATTAGTAGCTCTTGTGAAGATATCTTGAATGAATTCTAGTTTATTTCAAGAAAGTAGTTACTTAACACTTGTTAACGGGGAAAAATGTCTCATCAAGGGCTAGGGCGTCTCGTCGGTGTGAAGTCCTAATTAGACCTCACACCATTTGGGATAGGAGCCCCATCCAGTATATAGGCCCAACTGCTATCATGTAAATTTCTTCTAGCCGTCGAATGTGGATATGTTAAAGCAAGAGTAAGATATAAATGCCCGAACAATGGGAATGAGGTCAACCCAGTATTGGTAACCCACAAAATGAGATACAAGGATATAGAAACAAAACAAAAAGAAGAAGCACGAAACAAGAAGGATTAGTAATCTAACACCATCTCAGATATACATGAACAGGAAAGTTCTAGAGGTTAATTTCATATCAGTTCACAATAAGTTATCGACATTGCGTGGAATGAGAAAACAAAGATTCAAAGTGGACATGCAAGCCATAAGCTACGAATGAGTTCATTAACATATTTCCCACATGAAAGCACACAAACAAACATGATGGAAATACAAGAAAGGCAATATGAACACCATAAAGATGCACAGGAATCCATGCCGAAAGTGAAGAAATTCTCATTATCCATGTTGCATATTCAAGTACATACTCAAGAAGTACATCATGGCCTAGTAATGGAACATGGGTTGTTCATACCATCATCTAAACAAAAACAGTTGCCTCACCACAACTCACCCTACTAGCTACCAAGAGTTGAGCACCTCTAGCTCCTTAAGCACAAATAAGCTATATAATGCTAGCCCTAGCTAAAGTGCTAAAGTCCCCCATTCAAAATGAGGCATGATGGTATATTTATACAAATGGAGAGGTGGATTTTCACATTCCTTGTGACCTTTCGTATTCCTTGTGGTTGCAGTCACACTTCCTAGTCACAGTCACCCTTGTAGTTACAATTTCCATTTCTAGTGATAGTGGCACCTTGCAGTCACAATCACAATTCTAGTGGCAACCACAGTTTCAAAGTGCGACTTGGATTTGTCGCATTGAATAAGAACAATATTAGTCACAAGTTGCATTTGCAGAGGGAAATGAGTAAGTCACAAATTGCATCAACAGTGGCTAGATAGGTTAGTCGCATCATCAAGTCACAGTGTTGGTCACAAATCCTCTTCACAATGTTGGTCAAATATCTTAGTCATGGTGTTGGTCACAAATCCTCTTCACAATGTTGGTCGCATTGCATAGTCATAATGTTAGTTGCAAATCATGTTTACACATCTCCTCTTTGAAGTGTTGGTCGCATTTTCTCTTCACAGTGCTGGTCGCATCTTCAAGTCGTAGTGCTGGTGACTAAAAGTGTGACTTGCGACCTAAGGGAGAAATAAGGCCAAATCTATTTGCAAGTCACAATAGAGGGCATGAAATTACTAATGGTGATGGAAAGAACAATGAGGGACCAAAGAGTCATTTTCATTCTCAAAGTGTAATTCCCTATCTCAGCTGGTAATAACAAAGGGTGAAGGTTCAAGTTTGAGAAGCAATTGCAGGTTGCACATAGGTGTAGTGATTGTGAGGGAAGGACACCTTGGAGAGTGAGGGCATAAGAGGGATATTCAAAGGATGAAGAAGGATATAGTCTAGGTGTAAAATAAAAATGGGAAATATGCATATAAAGTTGATGTTTAGGGAAGAAAAAGGGTTTGGGAAGATGAAGAGACCAGAATATGTAGAGACATTTAAATAGACCACAATCACAAGATGCAAGATTAGAGAGGTCACAAATCACAAATCTAGTGACTAGTCACCGTTCGTAGATCTAGTGACTAGTCACAAATCACGTTAGTAGAGGCTAGATAGGATAATCAAAATCTAAATTTGTGTGTTGTGTTTATTGCATATGCTAAGGATAGTCTAGTCATAGGTCACACTTTTAGGTGACAATGTTGAATGACTGTGAACTAGAAATGTGATTTGCAACTTCATGTGAGAGGTGCTTAGAGGAGGTCGCAAGTTGTAATCTTAGAGAACATTGAGGAGTCACTCTAATATGACTTTGCGATTTGTGACTAATGTTGCTTTTAGGATGTTGTAGGTTGTAGTTTTAGTTTCCAGTGAGTTTGACACTACAAACTACGAATGCGACCTGCGATTAAGTGAGAAAACCTAAGCTAGAAAACTTTAGGGCTAGTTTCGCGAGATCCCAGGGAAAGCCTAGATAGGTCAAAATAGGAGTCACACCCTATGAGATCATAGAGAAAGGAGCACGGGGATATTCCAAATGGAGGGGAGTTCAAACTCATTATTACATGTGGGCTCAAGTGTCTATCATGCATGGTTGACCCCTACAACAGTATGCCAAAATCGAACCATAGACGACTTATGATGCATCTTATAAACCTTGAGATAATGATATATGCTTCCCACTAAGAGATGCTTCTAATGGTATTAAGCCTTGCAATTTGATTGCAAATTCGTTCAAAACCCTAGACATAGAAAAGGCACGCATAAGTACGAAAACAAGACACTTTCCACTCAAATAAACAAACATGGAGGAACAATGCTGCAGTATCCTTGGCAGTGAATGAATGAAAAATGCCCTAAATACTAGTGTCAAAGATGAACCAGGATGGGTAAGCTTAGACCACTACATCATGAATCATGCAACAATTTTAGCTTCACTAATGAATGGGTTATTAAAGCGTTTTGACCATTATGATCAACAGGGATACCCAATAAGAACTTGAAAAGCACAGGGGGACCTAAAATTTAGATATACAGGTTAGAAATTTTGGGTGTTGCTATAGCGACTACAACAAATGGTGAAAAAATGGTAGAATCTAACATCTCTTCCTTCATACCTTTAATAGATAGAGTCTCATGAATTATGCAAGGAAGTATTGAATATATACTATGGGTTCTCCTTGAGTTACTTGACCTTTTACCGATATGTCCTTCCTTTGTCTCTTTAGCTAGGTCCTGTTAGTGGTTACACACTAAATAAATATCTCATACATGAAATTCCTTGACGACGGTGCAAAAAACATGATAGAGGGCTTATTTTATTCAGAAATTTAAAGTAAGTTTCTAATGTTGCTCTATTGCTAGCGGGCCTGTTCAGTACCTTGGCAGAGCACTCAAGGAATAACAAGTATTGCTTCACTATTAGTAGGCATGTTCAGTACCTGAGAAAATTTTCTTGGATCACCTCTCTAAGAAGGAAGCCTTTCTCAATCATTTAACCTCTATTTAATTTATTTTATTTTGCATGCACATTAGCATCATTTATTGGGTGTTTATTGTGCTAGGGTAGATGAGGGATCCCAACTTATTTTGCAGGAAAGAAAGGTTGTTCCTTATTTTTATAAACTAAAGGACTATTCAACTTAAGTTTTCCCTCATACCATGCTTCCACATCTCATCTCCAGTAGACAGGCGGGTAGTGAAAACATACCATGAAATATTTAGGACTATGCTGGACATAGGGTTCAGGTTATAGTTATAGATTGTATGCATTGATTAAGGTTCCCCACAAACACATGTTTGTATTTTCCTAGTTAATGGGTCAAAATCATAGGAAGTATGTTTGGGACAATGTTTTAATGACTATATCTATGAGAGGATACCTCTTGGAGCAACCATCACAACCATGCACTAGCATTTAATTGGGGTTTTAGCATTAGGGAAAATTGACCAAAGAAATTCTTTTAGGGTTTCAACATTTACGAAGAGGCATAAGGGAAACTCTTCATGTCATTAAAGGTTTGCATGAAACATGCAAAGAATAAGGATTAAATGAAAGGGTGAAAGCTCATGCAGAGTTCCATACAACATAGAAAAGAAATGCAATTCTAGGTAATGAATGGATGATGCAATACAATGAAAAAAGTTATGTGTAGTGTAGGAAGACAATGCAATGTATTGAAATGCAATGCAATGCAAGAAAAATCAACTAGCTGCAATTAAAAGGTCTATTTAATGCTTATGCAGACAATTCTTAAATGCAATATAGGAATATTAGGGCCAAATATGTGCATAATGTAATGAAATGAAAAAAACCACCTACAATATAGAAAATACAACAAAAGCATGTCTAAAGCCTAGCTAGTGTAAACCTAAGACTATAACAAACAAACTCTAATAATAAACCCTAACTAGTCTAAACCGAAAACCCTAATTTAACCAAATAGGAGATTGGTTCATGTGAAGTAAAAATTCTAATGCAGACAACGTAATTGCTCATGATATGCAAAAACAAAGAAGTCAACGATCAAAACCAATACGAAGTATTGTGAAAAAAAAATTCTTACCTGTAAAACATGCACAAGAGAAAGAAGTTTATGTCTGCTAGTAGGAAATCTTGCCAGAAAAGACTATTCTAACCAGGGCACAACTATATCTTGGTAAACAAAATAATAAACTTGAAAAACCTTAACATTTCATGTCTATCCCTAAATCAAGCTTAAGAGAGATGAGAGGTCACTTTCTTCTATAAGAATTGGCTAGATAAGGCTCTTCCAACTAGTAAAAAATCCTATTGTGCTTCTCAAAATGATCAACTTGAAAACCCTACAAGTATTTCAAATATGGTTATCCATTTGGTGAAACTGTGGTATGAGAGGAATCTAGCACGAAAACCCTAATCTAATTTTGTTTAGGGATTTTTGTCAAGAACGTAAGAACCCAAAATTACCATAAGTGAGAGATGAAGTGCTTCACCATCATGACAAAATTTTTAACCTTCAAATGATAGATCATCAAATATCAGTGGCCTCGTAAGATCAACAAATGAATGCATACATCCACCATCAATTGTGACATCAAAATCAATATTGACTATATCTTTGGTTAGATTAGATGTTACAACATTGACAAAATGGTTAGTCAATAGATAAGATTCTTTGGATTTCCAAGATGGGGATGAATCATCTGGATAAGTCTCACAAGAGGGATGAATTGTGTGACTTCTTCCCTCATACAAAAGATTTCCAATCCAAAGAAATATGTGAAATATTATTATTTCGTTCATCTGCTAAATGTAAGATGGTACCAACTTGTACCCGACAACCATTTGGACTAGCAAAGAGAGAACTTGAAGGATTTAAAACAATGGATAGTGTACTCTCTCCAGCAAACAAATTAGAGTACAAGGAGTGGTGCATAGCGGCTGATAGAAGCTTAAAATATTATCTCGATGAAACATCACTTGGATCAGGATCCCTCAAAAATGAGCTTTCATATGGCGAGATGGTGCTAAAGAAGAGTCTTGTGAGAAAACCCTAATGTGACCTAGTCTAAGGATCTCATCAGGATCGTGAGAACTTGACATAACCATCAATGAAGCTGAAATGTATCAACTTCCTAACAAGTCCCTAAACTTTCAAAATGTGAATCATAAAATTTTGATAACTTAGTGAAGTCAACAAGTAAATATGAACAAATATAATTAGATGTTTTGAAAAATACCTTATCAACATGATGAAATCTGTTAAAGCCACTAATTTGATTAGATTCAACAACTAACACATAAGAATCTTCGAGGAATAAAAATGATGATTAATTGACTAGAGGGATTCCTTGAGATTTGGAGGTGCAAAATATTCTTCTTCACCCGCTAAATATTGTAGATTGAAAATATCATGAACAAGGGATTCAATATTTTCCTCTTTTGATTGTGAGACAACACCATTATGCATCTAATTTCAATCAAAACTCTTATAATAGATATCTAAAGTATTTAAAGAAGTTGATGTTGTAGCAGAATTATCATATAAATTAGGGTGCATAAGATGAAAAGGCTCAAGTGAACAAACACCAATTCAGCCCAAAACTAGTTCAAAACTCAAATCCTGCATGATAGTGCCAGCTTCAGGAAGCAATGGATCAACATGTATGTTATTCTCTAGGGAATCAAATAAGAATCCACTATCACCTAATACTGAACTGATTATATTATTAGATTGGGATTGCTAGACTTTCGCAAAGTTTAATTAAGCTTCCAAATGAAGACAACACCGCTCCTTTTTATGAAAAGTTTCCACATTACCTACTTCATCAACAAAAAGTATTTTCATATTAGGACAAGAATAAAATTCATTTGTCAATGAAGATGAAGAAGGATGAGGTAAATAAGGGGGGACCATTTCCTCCTCCACAAGCTAATTTGTTTTTGACTTACACCTAAAACAAACATGTGCATGATGAAATTATGGAGCATAATACTAGAATCTTATGATGACTAACTCTCAATGCTCAATTTAGCTTTAGATTCCTTCTTAGAAAGGCCAACTAGATGAGGGAAATATCTAATTAGATGATACCAATCCCTCTCTTTCTTAGGAACTCTATAATAGACGTTGATAATTTTTTTTGAGAAATCGTCCATAGATTCATCTAGTTTCATTATGAGTTCATCAACTTCCCTAAATAAATCCTCAGAATTAGTCTCTTGAAAAGAAAACAAAAAATCATCAATTAAATGCTCAAAAGAAAGAAGAGAAGCATATGACAAGGTTTTACACCACAACTTGATGTGGCCTTGAAAGGTGAAAAATAAAATTCTGCATAGGAAATTATCATGTTGAACATCATTAGCAGCACAAAAATAAAAAAATGAAGGCATATGCTCAGCTGCAGAGATTTTTTCTTCACCATCAAACTTATTCTAAAAAAAGAGATTGAATATATTCCTAGGGATTGAAAGGTTAACCTTACCAAAAAACAACATAGAATAAATATATGGGAGGGATCCATTTCAAGATCAAAGATGTAAAACCAGACCCTACAGGGTCAACTTGTTGTTTGCCCTCTTTCTAGCACCAAAAATATATTGAACAGGAAAAATTTACTGCCAAAAGCTAAGGGGTCTCCCTGGTGTGAAGTCCAAATCATACCTCACACCGTTTGGGATAGGATCCCCATCCAATATGTAGGCCCGACTACCATAATGTAAGATTCACTCTTGGCTATCAAATGTGGAGATATTAGAGCAAGGGAATGAAAGAAATGCCTAGAAAATGGGAATGATATCAACCATGATTGATAACCTGTAGAACAAGATAGAAGGATATAACAACAAAAACAAAAGAAGAAGCGTGTCACAAGAAGGATTAGTAAGCTAAAACCATCTCAGACATACATGAACATGAAAGTGTAAGAGGTTAATTGCAAATCAATTCACAATAAATTACTGACATTGCGTGGTATAGGAAAACAAAGATTCAAAGTGAACATGAAAGAAATAAGCTAAGAATGAGTTCATTAACATATTTCCCACATGAAAGAACACATGAAAATATGATGGAAATACAAAAAATGCAATACAATGACCATAAAGATGCACGAGAATCAATGCCAAAAGCGAAGAAATTCTCATTATCCATGCTGCATATTCAAGTACATATTCAACAAGTCCATCAAGTCCTAGTAGTGGAACATGGATTGTTCATACCATCATCCAAGGCAAAACCCTAGCCTCACCACAAATCACCCTACTAAATACTAAGAGTTGAGAACCTCTAGATCCTTAAGCACAAATCAACTATCTAATGCTAGTCCTAGTGCAAGTGCTAAAGTCCCCCATTCAAAATGAGACATGAGGGTATATTTATACAAATGGGGAGGTGAATTTTCTCCTTTCTTGTGACCTTTTGTATTTCTTGTGACCTTTCATATTCCTTGTTGCTACAGTCACACTTCCTAGTCACCGTCACCCTTGTATATGCAATCCCAATTTCTAGTGATAGTGGTACTTTATATTCACAACCACAATTTCTAATCATAGTCACACTTTTAGTCACAATCAAAATTTCTAGTGGCAGTCGCAGTTTCAAAATGTAACTTGGCTTTGTCGCATGTGATGAGAATAGTCTTAGTCGCAAGTCACATTTTTAGAAGGTAGTGAGTAAGCCACAAATCACATTAGAAGAGGATAGATAGGCTAGTGGCATCTTCAAGTCACAATGTTGGTCACAGATCCTCTTCACAATGTTGGTAGCATATCCTAGTCATAGTGCTAGTCGTAAATCCTGTTTACAGCATTGGTGTAGAAGTTGGATAGAAATTGCAACTGCTCAAGAATTCTAATTGAAAATCATGAGACACAATTCTACTCTACTAATCTGCAGAAGGAAATTCACAATTTTGAACAACATGCAATAAGAAAAACCACAAGTACATAGTTATTTCTAGGGGAACCCAACCTAGAAAAACCCCTCAAGCCTCTTTGCATTAATCAGTTTAATTGAGAAACTACTATAATTTCTAGCTATGACTCTGAGCTTCAATTTGAAAAAAAATAACTATTCTCCTGTTCAATGAACAACTCTGGCTAACACAACCAAATATCAGCTCACCAAGCTTCCTATTTCCTTGCATAATTCCTTAGGAAATTATCCCCTATTATTTGGGAATTTTCTCCAAATTGATTGCACAATTCCCAAGGATTGATCATTTGATATCATGTAATACCTGTACATTCAAAGTAGTTTACCACTATTTTTACACTACCTTTTCATCTCCACTTCAGCTAAGGGACTCGAATTCTTTGCATGCACTAGCTATTTTGGGTTGATTGATGAGTTAACTAACAAATATATGAGTTAGACTATTGTCCCATTGCACAGCTAACCATCAGTTAACTGAATACAACTGAAAATAACTCAATTGGATTACTAAAATTTAGTAATCACACATGATTAAATGAACTCCAAGCTCTCTAACTCAAATTTTTTGAGTAAACTGAGTGAAACAAGCCATGTCACACTAGATAACTACCTCCAAGTTGTCCTGTTGATTTTGAAATTTGATTTACTTAATTTGACTAAGGCTAAATTCAAATTGATCCTTTCTTGCTACTTTTTTTCAACTCTCCCTCTTAGCAAGAAAGGGATTTTCCACCTCCCTTATCTTGCACCCGTGGAATTGAATTTACCTCTTGACAATGCCTTTGTCAAGATGTCATCATCTTGCTCTTCTTGGAATTTATTGTAGCAACATAATTCTCCTATGCACATAGTCCCACAAATGATGATACCATATATCAATGTGCTTGGACCTATCATGAAAGACCAGATTCTCATAGAGCTTAATGCAACTCTGATTATGACAATATATCGCTGTCGGATCCATTTCCTGACTGAATAGTCCCACAAGTATTTCTTCATCTAGATTACTTCACATGTTCCCTGACTTGATGCTATGTATTCAACCTCTGTTGAGCTAAGTGCCACAGACATCTAATTCCCGATGTACCAGGAAATAGTTATGGATCCAACACTGAAGATAGCACCTGATGTACTTTTTATGTCAAATGGAATCCCTGCTCAATATGCATCAACAAAACCTTGCAACTTCAATCCCTCTATCTGTCTGTACCATAATTCATACTAGGTAATGCTTCTTAGGTACTATAACACATGCTTTTCCGCCTTCCAATATAATTTGGTAGGCCTCACCATGGCTTGGCTAAGATGGTTGACTACATATCACATGTCGGGTCGTGTGTTCACAAGATACATCAGTGAACTCACAAGCTTCCTATAAATGGAAACATCAACTTAGTCACCTGAAGAAGCATACTCCTTCCTCTAGTTTGTAGCTAGAGGTGTGTCCATGGGATCACAACTCTCCATGTGAAATACATGAAGTATCTTGGTAGCATACTTGCCTTGAGACACAAACAATTCACCATCACCCTGCCATACTTCCAGCTTAAGGAAGTAATGCACGAGGCCCATGTATTTCAACTCAAATTCCCTTGTAGAATCCTCTTTGCAAGAGTGGATCAACTGCTCATCACCTGTCAATATTAGATCATCAACATACAAAAAAAGAATAAGAAACTTACCATATACCACAATGTGGTAGAGGTTCACATCTGCTTCACTTTTGGTGAAGCCCAATCCTCTGAGATAACTATCGATCTGAGTGTACCATGCTCGAGGCGCCTTGTTATCGCACACATGCGACTTGTTATCACTCCTCTGGATCTCCAAGGCTGAGGAAGAGTCCAGCTGAGGTAACCACATACCAATCTTTTTACTTGGTAGCTAGCCCTACCAGGCTGGAGAGGGCTCTCTCTAAAGAATCACAGCCAGGAGGGTTGGATGGATTAGGATTTTAGGCTAGGTATAAAGTGCAGAAGTTGTTTTGATTTGATTTGATGGGGTTTCTAGATGAGGATTAGGTCAAAGAGGCTAGGTTAGGGAAAATTAGATATGGTTGTAGACATCCAAAGGGGCAAGGTGGGTGTTATCACTCAGAATGAACCTCAAGTATAAGAAGAGGAAATTTTGAGGTAACCAAAGACCAAGATTTTGATCTGGCATCTAGCCCTACCTGACTAGAGAGGGCTCTCTCTTTGCCAACTGAGGGTGGCTGAAATAAATGAATCTTAGGCTAGCTATGAAGAACGAGGATTTGGTTGAAAATTATGGGTCGAAAACAGCAAGGAAGGGACCATTGGGCTATGTAATCGAGGCTAGCTTCTGCTAGAAAACTTGGGGCAAAGTATGCACAGTATTTAGCCAGATTAAAGATATAATGAGAGAAGAAAAGAGGAAAAAGACCGCTGACCTTCAGGCATCAATCAGGGGATGGATCTACAGTGGCAGCGTTAGAAGAAAGAGAAACACAGGGTTACTCAATAGAGCATCTAACAGAGGATGGATTCTGCAAAGATAACCACTACATTTAACAACAAAAGCATTGTGAAAGGAGCATCGTGTGTGGATGGATTCCTAACACTTCTCTTAGATCATGCTGTAACACGAATCAGCAGAAAAAACAAAGTATGTAAGTGAATTTATAAGAAAAACATGTTGGACATTAAACACCGTGATGGATCCCAAATCTAAAGGGCAAAAACTGCTCCATGAAAAATAATATTCGGAAAAAGCTTTACACATTCCAAAGCAGCCTCATTCTACTACATAATCCTACCATTACATCTCAAAAATCATCCTACATATACCCTATTACATCTTAATTTTGATTTCCTAAACATAGGAATCAAAATAATTAAAATAAATAAAACAAATATGTGCTATGGTCAAATAACATAAATTAAAATTTTAATTAAATAATTTAATTAAATCTCATTAAAACAGAATAATTGGTTTGTTGTCACAAGTAGATTTGCTAAAAGTGTCATCGCTGGAAAGATCGATCCTCTTCCACCTGTGCATTATAGATGCTTTGGATGCCAAAAATGTTTGCCATCTATTCGTTGAATGATTTTGAATAATGCCACATCCCTTAAAAGTTTGATTTGCTACTGATTTCATTGCTGAAACACTTGCCATCTGTTCCTAGAAAAATTAGAATATTTCCACGTCTCCTTCAAAAACTCAATTTGTTGCCAGAAGTCCTTTAATTTCCCATGAGATCTTTTTTTTTATTACCTAAAATATCTGCCATCTGCTCCAAAAGAACTCGAATACTGCCTTGTTGAAGTTGTTGTTTGAAACACTCCAACTGCCTGGTTCTCTGATGGCAATTACTGGTACCAATTATGTGTGCTCTTGCTGGAACCAATGCAACATTCTTATGCAAATTTTTACTTTCAAGTGATTCAGCATTGGTGCCTGGAGAAACACGTATGTCAAAACCTGCGTTAGCCTCAGAGGGTTGAAGTTTCATAACAAAACCCTTTGAAGCGATTGAAAGTAACAGTGTTACCATACAACCCTTTCAAATGCAGAAACTGCCGATCGACCTTAAACCACTTCGCAAGAGCCAATTTGGTGATGAAGATATGGGTTTTCCCCTTGAGCTTCCAATGTAATCACTTCCCCCTGCACTATGCGTCATCCCTGGCAGAGCTTTTCCCCCAACATACCACTATAGAATATAGGCCCCAAGTTCATTGTATATGGGATGAACATTGAGATGAAAAACATAAGCAGTCACAATGACTGGTTCCAGAGTAAAAAGTTTCAGGAACAAAGTCTGATAAACATTATCTGATAACAATCTTGGTGCATAGGTGGTGCGATTACATATTTTTACAATTGCTATATCATCCATGATCACAACAAATACAACTGTGAGTGCAACTTATAATGCGAAGTGAATTTCAAAGAATCCACTCTCTCGAAAGACACCAATGGAGCCAAAATAAGGACTATAGTGAGAACTGGCACAAGAACACCCTCTATGCAAACTGCTCGATGTTTATTAAGTGAATTGGAGAGATGTCTTGACCCATAGGAGCCTTAGAAGCCTCAATAATATCCTTATTTTTTTCTTCATCGCCAGTTATATCTGTCAACTCAGATATTTTTTCATCTAACAAAGTGGACTTGTTCTTCAAATACAACATCGCACTACTGTAAAGCATCTAATGTTGAAATAAATTATTGAATTGCAACAAACTTCACAACCTTCCCAAAACGATTAATACCAATGACAGAGTTTCTGAATAACTTCTGTACTCTAGCCAATTTCATCTAATCCATGAGCCTCAAATAATCCATACCCAGATGTGAATTCAAACAACAAATATAGAGCCCAATCCCCTGGTCACTATCATCCAGACCCTCTCTCCTCTACATATTTCATTTCCATCGCCTGGGCAACTGCCTTCGACACCTCTTCAGCTTTCCAATGAACCAGGGTCTAGGGGCTTATCTTCACTGATCCATCATCATGCTTTTTGAAAAGTCCAAGAGCGCATCATATATGGATGACCACACTTTTCTGAGTGGGATTTATCCCACATGTGAGAAACAAAATAAGACGTAGTTGTTTAAAATTATTACCATTCAAAACATATTTCGATGCATTGTGCACATTATACACCTCCTTGGATTGGCTTGGTTTGATTTTAGACTTGTGTGTTGTGACTGCAGGGCGCATGAAGCTTGGAGCTGAGCTTGGCCTTCGGGTGCTCAATTTTTTTTTAATAAAAATTGAAATTTGAAGATAGAAATGGCTTCAGAGTCATTTCAATTTTTTTATTTTCCAATTCTATAATAATTTTCCCTCCTGCATCATAAGAACCTCCATATGACTATCCAGGTTGAAGATACTGTGGATGTTGAGAGTGAGGTGCTTGTTGCATTGGCATAGAACTTCTGCAATAATCTCATTCTCTGAATAACATAGTTTGAAATTGAGTGAAGGAGGAAACAATTCATCAATTTCCTGTCTGGCATCAACTGCATCTGCAAAAAAATAATATGAATGGACCAACCTCTGCACAGATTCATAGATATCTTTCAATCAAAGTAGAGAAACGAGCTCACCATATGTTGAGATGAGGATTAGTAGCACGACAGACATCTATGACCTCAAATTTTATGTTCTCTCCTTCTCTATCACAATCCAACCACAAAACCAACCATTGGAATCTCCTAGCTTCCTCTTCTAAAGTCTTTTTTATGTCTTGTTTGTCCTTTAGTTCTATTTTTCTTGCAAACCCACTTCCAAGGAACTAGAGTGAGTGCTTGTGCTTCTATGGTTTGATGGCCCCAACAATCTCTTGAAATCATGCTGCATATGGATAGCTAGTGCTATAACATGGTCAAGAACAATTGAACCATTTGGTGGACACTTCAACAGACTATGTAGAGCTTGATGATACATCTACATAGCCATTGATGGTCTAGCTACCTTTGTTGAAAGTGGCAACAAGAAATGCTAGAAATAGAAGTGCTAAAAATAGCACTGCTATAAAATGCAGTTTGGGTACCAGTGCTGGATTGAGCAATAGGGAATGAAAAATGGAAGTGATAGAAATAGCATTGCTATTTTTAGCAGTTCAGGATGGATTCCAATTTTAGTCAGTCCCTGGACTAAAATAGGAAGTAAAATTCGAATTTGAACTTAACAACTATTGGAAAATAAATTAATTAATTCACCATGAGTTAATTAGCTGTGAAAAATCAAACATGAAGTCTATGTGAGGACATGCAACAATTTCTCCATTAATTGAGGAATTTATCCATCA
>APFE031490158.1:104854-138317 GCA_000404065.3 Pinus taeda
GACCCAGTTGAGATCAGATGGAGGGACAATGTACTATTAGTTTCTAGGATATTCCTTGGTGAATATTCCTTACATGCAGAAGGAATACTTTCCAAGAGAATTGCATTGTTACTTCTTCCTGTTCAGTGAGTGTGATGAGGCCAATTCACACATGTGGCTTCATTGGACCCCAAGAAAAATTGCGCAAAGAAATAGGGTCTTGGAGGACTTGATGAGGATAAATACTTGTCTATTTAGTCTATCAGCTTCATTGTTTGATTGTAGAGAGAGCAGGATAGATTTTGAGCTGATTCTTTTTGTAACTTGGACAGGATTTCCACTTGTATGATAATACAGAGTTGGGGTTTTATGCTTTGGATTTCCCCTGGTTATATCTTCTTTGTTATGTGTGATTGATTTCTTCTTATCAGTTATATGTGTTCTATTGATCTTGCTCATATTCGATTAAGCTTCCGCATAATTCTTTGTAGAAGTAGATCAAGTATTTTGCTTTAGTATATTGTATTATTAGGTTATCTACAGGTGGGAATTTCTACATGGTATTAGAGCAAAGGCGATCAAGGAAGAACAGTATACAAGAAGGGAGAAGTTTGAAGTTTGTGATTCCTGAATATAGAAATCGAGTTCTTATCACATCTCTATTTCACCTATGGCGTTTAGTGGTTTAAGACTTGAATATGCCCTTGATGGCAGTTCGAATTATATATCCTAGAAGGATCGCATGGAGGTAGTATTAGAGGATAATGGTCTAAAGGACTTCATTGATCAAGAAGTCCCCAAGCTGACTGGTGCTACTCAATTGGCGGAATGGAAGAAATGTGCGGCTAGAGCAAGGAGAATCCTTCTGGAGGGAGTTCGAGATCACATAGTCTTGAGTCTCCATGGGAAGGAGACACCATTTTCAATGTGGAAAACATTGAAAGATCTATATCAGAATAGCAGTGATCAGAGGAAGCTAGCACTGAAAGACAAGCTTCGGAAAATCAGGTGTGAAAATGGCGATACAATCTCTATGTTCCTGAACAAGCTCACCACCTACAGGGATGAGCTTGGAAGGGTGGGGATCATAATCGTGATGATGACATGATGAGTCTTGCACTCCTCGGTCTTCCTAATAGATGGCATAGCTACCAGTACTCGGTTAATGGAAGAAAAAAAACTGCCATATTGGGAACAACTTTGGTCGGATATGATGTAGGAAGAGATAAGAAGAAGCATCAGAGATGGATCCTCATCGAAGAAAGATGATGAGGAAAATCTAGCCTTAGCAGGTAATGCAAGGAAGGGGAAAGGGAAGGCATCCCAATCCAAATCTGGTTCTTCCCATGGTGGGAAGAATTTTGACAAATCGAAATTGCGATGCTTTCATTGTCATGAAGTGGGCCTTTATGCTACTAATTGTCCACAGAAGAAATCTAAGAAGGGTTCCTCAAAGGGATCTGATGGTGAGGCACTAGACTCATAATTTGAGCTAGATTTCTCTCTTATCGCATGCATGGTTTCATCCATGATGGGATGTGTTTGGTACGTGGATAGTGGAGCGTCATTACACATGTCAGGTGACAAGAATCTCTTCAGTACCCTGGAGGAGAAGGATCTCCAGATGTGGATCGAGATGGGCAATGATGGAAAGTACTGTGTCTTAGGTGAAGGTACAGTTGTATTTCAAAAGGAGCATGGAGCTCCCCTCACCCTGGTTGATGTAAAGTATGTACCAGGTTTGAAGAATAATCTTGTGTCCATTGCCTTGCTAGAAGATAAAGGCTATGATGTAGTCTTTAGCAAAGGAAAGGTATTCTTGAGGCATATTGGCACTGGACAAACAAAGCGAATAGGGATTCGAGTTAAGAATCTCTACAAGCTGGAGGTAGATGACTGTGTTGCTTTAAGTTCCAAAGCAGAAATGGTGCAGAGGCAAGATGTTGGCAACCTATGGCATAGAAGATTGGGCCACTTGCACCATGGAGCCCTGAAAATCATGCAGCAGATTTCTACTGGATTACCCAAGGGACAACTTGAGTAGACGAGCACATGCAAAGGTTGTACCTTGCGTAAGTATGTGAAATCTTCCTTTCCGGATCGAGATAGTAGAGCTGGAGCAATCCTGGAGCGAGTTCACTTAGATGTATGTGGACCATTCTCTACAGCCTCCACCACTAAACAAAGGTATTATGTTATTTTTATTGATGATTTTTTCCGTAGATGTTGGATCTACTTTATGCAAAAGAAGGATAAGACCTTCTTGAGGTTTTGTGAGTTTAAAGCCTTGGTAGAGAAAGAATTTGGAAAGAAAATAAAAGCCTTGTTGTTGGCTTGATGGGGCCTGACGCACGTTCGGAAATGTTTTTAGCCAAACAAATCCCGACACTACTGGCCCTTTCGACAACAGTCCAGGAGTGCAGACTGAGGTCTCACCCGAGGTAGTATGGGAGGGTGCTGGAACCAGGTTTCCGTACCCTAGGGATCTCTTGATGAAGTTTGGAGAGGTTGCAAACCAGCCCTATGTACTTACGCTATTCCGCGCGGCAATCTAACACTCGTGTTTCCCAGTGCAGAGCACGATGATGCACGATCTAAACACGATTGGAAGTATTATAGATCAGACTTAGTTCAATGTCTCTTATTTACTTCTTTAACCTCTGTAATTAGTGCGTGCAATCATAAATCATGCATAAACATATAATATAAGCATAAAACATCTAGATCTACGAATAAACACACAATATTTCAAGAACAAATTATCTTCTATTAACTTTTGTTCCAGTACATTCCACTTTCACCCTGTGCACTAAGTTGCAGGGGTCCGCACACACAGCTGCGGACTCTACTAGGCCTCTGTGCACACAGCTGTAGAGCCTCTATCTCCTACTATGACCCATGACTCAGACTTATAGACTCAGAACCAACTATCATATTCAAAAACCCATAGTACCTTAGATTCGATCCAAAAAAAACTACTTTCTACCCTTAGAGCCTCGCTCTATTTATACATTTCCATGGTCCGGAGAGCATGGGTAGGTTGACATATTATATATTATCTTTACATTATTTTTGGGCGGACAACCCTTTGACTTGACTCATTACAGTTCACGCTCCGCGCACTTCACGGAGCTTTTACAATTCTTTTACCCAAAATTGTGGGCTTTAAGCCCCAAAACCATTACACAGGGCCTCCCTTTCCCAACAGGCCCCCAAAACAATCATTGTGACTCATCCCGAGTCACTCTTTAGTGCGGCAAGATGTGCTTCCAAGGCATTGTGATCCACCATCACTGCGTTTTGTTGCTCCATCCTTGCTTCCTGCAAAACTTCTTCAAGTTCCTGCTCCATTGCTCCTACTAATTCACTCAACCGATGATGCTCATTCTGGTCTGCTTGGTTAACACAAAGCGACCCCTCATAGGATTTTAGCTCTAGCTGAGATGTCAAAGGCGGGAATTCTTTGTGCCAGAGTAGCAAGTTTTCGATATCTGGTCCAGTATACTCACTGCTTGCTGAAGCTTGTGTTGCATTTTTGCAAGAGAGATGCTGCTGTCCACGAGCTCCCAATCTTCAAGGTGCATTAGGGACGAACTGTTAACCTGAATTCCATCATTTGTCTCAAGATTCACCAACTTTCACTTATCTTTCATGGAGCGCCTGCCAGACCGTGGTTTATGCAACGACATCTGGACCAGTCCTGCTACTTGTTTAAGAATTTCCAGTACATCTCCTACTATTGGTATTGAGCTTGGTGCGGCATCCTCGGCCGTCAACATTACACTATCCAGAAAGGCCTGCGTCTCTTTTGGCCATGTTGAGAGCATCGGGCTCACTCCCCCATCATCAAAGTTCAATGGCTCCATACCTATTGGAGGGCACAATAGCTTAATTCTCCAAATACCACAGTTTGTTCAGTCGATGCCCCACTTTGATTTATAGGCCTGTTGAAATTCAAATTCAGTTGTTCTCTCCTTTTCTGGCTCTTTAATGCTAGACTTACGGTAGATCGTTCTGAATCTGTCTTGTACTTCGTATCTTAATTACCCATCGCCCGCTCCTTTCCACCGTATCTCGGACATCTTGTCATGAACAGTGATAGCAACGGTCACATCCATGTTTATCCACATAGCAGCGCAACCCTTTCTGCGCAACCGCGACCCTTGTGACATACCGATCCTGTGCGTGCCCCTGTTGTCTCGCAGCTCCCTAATAGACTGTTTTATTGTCCCGCTTTCTCTTTCAACTGTCTGGAGTGGTCAGACTGTTCTTCAGTCAGTTAGTTAGGTAGCCGTCCTCCCCGTGTAGGTTTTTAGGTGACTTCCATTTACTTTTCCTGGGACGGGCTCCCCATTTAGTTTGACAAGTTGGACTACGCTTCCGTCTGTGACCTCTTTTACCACAGAGGGTCCTAACCAGTGCATTCTAAATTTTCCAGGAATTTTTTCGAACATGCTGTCATATAGAAATACTAAATCATTTATTTTGAATGTGCGCAACTTGATATGGCAATCTTGCCAAGCTTTCTCGTGTTGTTTCTGTACTTGTTGATGGAATCCTGCTAGAAACTGTTCTTCTTCAAGTTCTTCCAATTGCTCGAGCCCGTCTTCGAGAGCTTCGTGATCCACCATGCTTGTCATTGCTGCGATCTGCAGACTAGATATAATGTATTCCATTGGCATAACTACTTTCGTGCCATAGACTAACCTGAATGGTGTTTGACCTATCAATTTCTTACACGTGGTTCAGTAGGCCCATAATACGGTAGGTATATGCAAGTCCCAGTCATTTTGCTATGCATTATACACTTTAGTCAGTGCATGCTCCAGAATCTTGTTAAAGGCTTCTACTGTCTCATTGGCTTGTGGATGATATGGTGTGCTCTGCTGATGATACACCTGGAATTCGTCGGTGAGTGTGCTGATAGTTTTGTTCAGGAAGTGCATTCTGCGGTCACTCATGAGAATTTTTGGACATCCAGACAGTGTTAGCAAATTGTCAAACAAAAATTTCACAGTCATGGTAGCCGTGAAGTCCTTAACTGGCTGTACTTCCACCCATCGATTCAAGTACTCAGTCACGGTGATGATGTAGTGTGCACCCGTTTTCCCCTGAGTCTTGATCAACCCTACAAAGTCTATTGCCCATTTTTCGAATGGTTGCAGCATCATTTGTGGATTGAGTGACATCTCATCCCTTCGTGATGGTTTCCCAATCCATTGACATACGTCGTAGGCGTGACAGTATGCTTTCGAGTCTTGATGTAGGGTCGGCCACCATAGCCCGATACGAAGAATCTTCTGTGCGATCGCCTGTCTCGCATAGTGTCCTCCTGAAACCCCCCCATGTGCTTCTGCGAGGATCTGACCTCATTCAAATTCAGGTACATATCTTCATAATATCTTGTCATTTCCCATTTTATAGAGGTTCCCTGCGATGATAGAAAAATCTGCCGCCTGTATCACCAATTCTTTCTTTTGTTGGATTGAATATCCATATGGCGTGGTCCCTATGGTTAAGAAATGGATGATATCTTCAAAGTCTCCATCCGCGACCCGCACTGCATAGAGTTGTGCATCAGGTAGTCTTTCCTCCAAATTTGTTGGCTCCTCGCCGGTCTCAATTCGTGACAGGTGATCTGGTCCTGCATTTAAGCGTCCTGATTTTATGATGACCTCGAAGTCATACTCTTGAAACAGGAGTAGCCATCTGCATATGCGCCCCGCCAAAACTGGCTTATTCACTAAGTATTTCAACGTGGAATGATAAGTATACATCTTAGAGTGCCCACCCAGTAGATAGTGGCGGTATTTCTGGAGTGCATATACCATTGCCAATCCTTCATGCTCAGTAGTAGAATAGTTCTTTTCAACTTTGGACAACCACCAGCTTGCAAACGTGATTGGGTGATTGACGTCTTCCACACCTTCCCGCGTAAGTAAAGCACCCAGTGCGATACACAACACATCAACATGTACATGAAATTCAATGTCCCACTTTGGAAAGACCAGAATTGGAGCAGATGCCATTTTTTCCTTGAGAATCTCCAGAGTTTTCTTACATTCCTCATTCCAAAAATACGTAGCTTCCTTTTTCAACAACTGTTCCATTGGTGTTGTGATTTGTGCGTAGCTCTTAATGAACTTTTGATAGTACCCAATGTGTCCCAACGTGGTGCGCAATTGCGACACTTCACGACACTTCCAGATTGAGAATAACAACAATCTTCGCTGGGTCCACCATTAATCCTTGTTTGCAGACTACATGGAGGGGTGGCAGAGAGATGGAGGTGTGGTAGAGAGATGGAGAAGTTTTTGTATCTTAAGGCAAGTATGGCAATGAGATCCTCAGGTGGTTCCATATGGAGAAGTGAAAACCCATGCAGACTCCGCTAGCTGGGAACTGGAGGAAGGAGTGTGCTACTTTAGGTGAGGTAGTAGCTGCTACTGTTTATTAGCAACTGGTGGGTTCACTTATGTATCTAGTGAACACACGACCCGACTTATGCTTTGTGGTGAACCAGCTGAGTTAAGCTATGGTTGAACCTACCAAGCTATTTTGGAAGGCAACAAAGTATGTGCTAAGATACCTCAGAGGCACATCTCAGTTTGGATTGTGGTACAGACGGACAAAGGGAGTGAAGCTTTAGGGCTTCACAGATGCGGATTGGGTAGGAAGTCCATCAGACAGGAAGAGAACTTCTAGAGGAATCTTCAACCTTGGTTCAGCTGCAGTTTCCTGGTACAGTAGGAAAAAGAGATCAGTTGCACTTAGCTCAGCAGAGGCTGAATACATGGCTGCTAGTCAGGTTGCATGTGAGGCCATTTGGATGTAGAAGATTCTAGTGGGATTGTTTGGTCAGAGGATGGATCATACAGTGATCTACTGTGATAATCAGATTTGCATCAAACTCTTTGAGAATCCAGTTTTTCATGATATGTTCAAGCACATAGATATCTGGTATCATCATCTTCGAGACTGTGTGGTCAAGAGGATCATGTTGTTGCTATATGTTTCGACCAAGGAACAGAATGCAGATATTTTGACAAAGGCATTGTCAAAATGAAAGTTCAAATTCCATAGAGACAGGATTGGGGTTACTAATAATCCCTTTCTTGTTGAGAGGGAGTGTTGAAAATGGCAACAAGAAATGCTAAAAATAGAAGTGCTAAAAATAGCATTGCTACAAATAGCAGTTTGGGTACCAATGCTGGATTAAGAAATGGGGAATGAAAAATGGAAGTGCTAAAAATAGCATTTCTATTTTTAGCAGTTCAGGATGGATTCCAATTTTAGTTAGTCCCTGGACTAAAATAGGAAGTAAAATTCGAATTTGAACTTAACAGCTGTTTGAAAATAAATTAATTAATTCACCATGAGTTAATTAGTTGTGAAAAATCAAACATGAAGTCTATGTGAGGACAGGAAACAGTTTCTCCATTAATTGAGGAATTTATCCATCAGTTTAAGAGATAAGGGTGAGTTCTAATTTGAGTTGTAATTAGTTGGCTCAGTTAACTGAGTCAAGTCCAGTTAGATTGATTTAAACAGTTTGTTTAAATTAATGTAAGTTCAGTTAGTTAATGCATGCTTGCATATAACTACTGTTCTTCAGATAACTGAATATTCTTTCATGAATAACTCATGCATGTCAGTTCAGATAGAGACCCAGTTGAGATCAGATGGAGGGACAATGTACTATCAGTTGCTAGGATATTCCTTGCATGTAGAAGGAATTCTTTCCAAGAGAATTGCAATGTTACTTCTTCCTGTTCAGTGAGTGTGATGAGGCCAATTCACACATGCGGCTTCACTGGACCCCAAGAAAACGCAAAGAAATAGGGGCTTGGAGGACTTGATGAGGATAAATACTTGTCTATTCAGTCTTTGAGCTTCATTGTTTGATTGCAAAGGGAGAAGGATAGCTTTTGAGCTGATTCTTTTTATAACTTGGATAAGATTTCCACTTGTATGATTATACAGAGTTGGGGTTTTATGCTTTGGCTTTCCCCTGGTTATATCTTCTATGTTATGTGTGATTGATTTCTTCTTATCAATTATATGTGTTCTATTGATCTTGCTCATATTCGATTAAGCTTCTACATAATTGTTTGTAGAAGTAGATCAAGTATTTTGCTTTAGTATATTGCATTATTAGGTGATCAAAAGGTGGGAATTTATACAACCTTAGAAAATTGAAGATATTTATCATTCAAAATAATATCACTATTAGCAATGTACATTGCCCTATGCCACAAATTGGAAGCAGGTTCTCAATTACCAAGAACTGCATCTCCTTTTTCTCAGGATCATTAAATACTTGAATTGCTGCAGTGGTTGATCTTTGAGTCAATCATTCATTCAGTCATATCTTCTTATTTAGAAGCTTGTTTCGGGAGTGTGATATACCGTTGGAAATCTCTTTCTGATCCACTTCTGATGAACACACTTATGAAATGTTTTGCAATGAGGCTCATGTGAAAAAAATCTTTGAAAACCATACATAGTAAAAGCCCATTTTGATCATTGGTGACAGGCTGCGAAGACTGGAACTAACATTGGCCTTATTGGGGATGTCAACTCCTTGGAGGTGTCAAGAACACCGTAGACCAAGTGCCTCATCCATTAGGAAATACGGTCACAAACAGCTGCAAACCTGAACAACTTATACCAACCAAAAAAAAACACACATACTACAACCTTTACATTAGGAAACTTAAACAAATACTGAAAACTGAAATGCTGCTTTGGGCGGCTTATTTATGTACAACCCTACCCTACTTTGCTACAAAATTACTAGAGAAAGTGATGCTATAGTGCCAAATCAGCCAATCAAGCAGCTGTGGCAATGATGATGCTAGGGAGTTCTTGAACCAGGACAAAATTGGAAATGCTAATAGCCATACATGTACATAATGCTTCTAGTTGTGTAAAAGACAATCTGGTTTGTCATTCAAATTGAAAAAATATTCCATATATGCAACAATAGGATCATAGATACCAGACCATGTCTGCTACCCTAACTCCTCAGCATATGCTTCCAGCTACAAACTGTCATTGCAAACATCCAAGGGCGGCCTTACCTTTCCTTCCTTCTACTGAAAAAGGTCCCCAAAGAATGGTTCTTGAGAGGATAGATCCTGGGACTGTATTTAGATCTCCAACTCAGCAAGATCATCCTCAATTTTAATGGCAAACTCTTGCAAAAACTCCATCTTAACTTCATGGCTACATTGACAAGATTTTAGATAAGTTGAAAGAGATGAATCAAAGTTCTCATCTACCTCATCATCTGTGCACATATCTTCCCATTCTCTAAAGCCTTGAATAGAGACCACCTCTATTTTGAATTATTCCTCTTTCTCCATCCATGTTTCAAGAAAGATATGCCAAAAATCTGCAAATTACTTAATAGATCTAATAGGAAAACCTTTAATCCATATTCTACATTTGCCTTGAAACGAATCAAATAACAATCTGATGAAGACACCTTTTTTTACTCTAAGAATTTTCACAAATGTTTTAAAATTTTCTATATGTTCAAAAGTCAAAGTCAGATCTTCCCCATTGAATTTAGGGCCATTGCTCAAAATATATGCATACTTCGGTAATTGATTAGGAAAACCAGGAAGATTAGAAAAAATGATACATGAATACCTTGAATAAATAGAAACAACATTTCAGTCCTTCATTTAGATAGTGGAGCCACCATCAATACTTTAAAACTCGGGTTTTGAACAGTGGAGTTGCCAGGCGGATGTTTCAGCCTTCATATGTGTTTGACTACCATCCACCATCAGCAATCAAATCTGTAACTTGAGTAATATTTCCCGAAAAAGATCTGTCACGTCGTTCGCCGGCAACGACACCAATATGTTATCACTCAAAATGAACCTCAAGGCTGAGAAGAGGCAATTCTGAGGTAACCACAGACCAAGATTTTGATATAGCATCTAGCCCTGCCAGACTAGAGAGGGCTCTCTCTTTTCCAACTAAGGGTGGCTAAAATAAATGAAGCTTAGGCTAGCTATGAAGAACGAGGATTTGGTTGAAAATTGTGGGTCGAAAATAGCAAGGGAAGGTATCATTGGGCTATGGAATCGAGGCTAGTTTTTTCCAGAAAACTTGGGGAAAAGTAAGCGCAATGTTCAGCCATATTAAATATATAATGAGAGAAGAAAAGAGGAAAAAGACCGCTGCCCTACAAGCATCAATTAGGGGATGGATCGACAGTGGCAACGTTAGAAGAAACATAAACACAGGGTTACTCAACATAGCATCTAACAGAGGATGCATTCTGCAAAGATAACCACTACATTTAACAACAAAATCATTGGGAAAGGAGCATCGTGCATGGATGGATTCCTAACATTCTCTTAGATAATGCTGTAACAAGAATTAGCAGGAAAAACAAAGTATGTAAGTGAATTTACAAGAAAAACATGTTGGACATTAAACACCACGATAGATCCCAAATCTAAAGGGCAGAAACTTCTCCATTAAAAATAATATTTGGAAGAAGCTTTACACAATCCAAAGCAGCCTCACTCTACTACAAAATCCAACCGTTACCTGTCAAAAATCATCCTACATATACCCTATTACATCTTAATTTTTATTTCCTAAACATAGGAATCAAAATAATTAAAACAAAAACAAATATGTGCTACGGTCAAATAACATAAATTAAAATTATAACTAAATAATTTCATTAAATTTCATCAAAATAGAATAATTGGTTTGCCGTCACAAGTCGATTTGCTGAATGTGTCGTCACTGGAAATCTTGGATACTTAGGAATACTAATCAATCCTCTTCCACCTGCACCCTATAGATGCTTTGGATGGCCAAAATTTTTGCCATCTGTTCATTGAATGATTTAAAATAATGCCACATCCCTTAAAAAGCCCGATTTGTTGTTGATTTCATGGCTGAAACACTTGCCATCTGTTCCTAGAAAAATTTGAACATTGCCACGTCTCCTTCAAAAATTAAATTTGCTACTAGAAGTCCTTTAATTGCCCATGAGATCTCTTTTTTTATTGCCTAAAATCTCTGCCCATCTGTTTCAAAATAACTCGAATACTACCTTGTTGAAGTTGTTGTTTGAAAGACTCAAATTGCCTGGTTCACCGATGGCAATTACTGGTAGCAATTTTGTGCACTCCTACTGGAACCAATGCAACATTCTTCTGCAAATTTTTACTTTCAAGCAATTCGGCATTGGTGCCTGGAGAAAAACGTATTTCAAAACCTGCCTTAGCCTCAGAGGGTTGAAGATTCATAACAAAACCCTTTGAAGCAATCAGAAATAATGGTGTTACCATACAACCCTTTGAGATGCAGAAACTATCGATCAACCTTAAACCACTTTGCAAGAGTAGATTTGGTGGCGAAGTTATGGGTTTTTCCCTTGAGCTTCCAACGTAATCACTTCCCCCTACACTATGCGTCATCCTTGGCAGAGGACAATCTCCCAGTGGAGCTTTTCCCCCACCATACCACTGTAGAATATGGGACCCAAGTTCATTGTATATGGAATGAACATTGAGATGAAAAACATAAGTAGTCACAATGACTGGTATCATAGTAAAAAGTTTCAGGAACAAAGTCTGATAAACAATATTTGATAACAATCTTGGTGCATAGGTGGTGCGATTACATAATTTTACAATCGCTATATCAGCCATGATCACAACAAATACAACTGCGAGTGCAACTGATAATGCGAAAGTGAATTTCAAAGAATCCACTCTCTCGAAAGACACCAACAGAGCCAAAATAAGGACTATAGTGAGAACTGGCACAAGAACACCCTCTATGCAAATTGCTTGATGTCTATTAAGTGAATTTGAGAGATGTCTTGACCCATAGTAGCCTTAGCAACCTCAATAATATCCTTACTTTTGTCTTCATCGCTAGTTATATCTGTCAACTCAGATATTTCGTCCTCTAACAAAGTGGACTTGTCCTTCAGATACAACATCGCACTACTGTAAAGCATCTAATGTTGAACTAAATGATTGAATTGCAACAAAATTCACAACCTTCCCAAAACGATTAATACCAATGACAGAGTTTCTTAACAACTTTTGTACTTTGGCCAATTTCACCTAATCCACGGGCCTCAAATAATCCATACCCAGATGCGAATTCAAACAGCAAATATAGAGCCTAATCCCCTGGTCACTATCATCCAAACCCTCTCTCCTCTAGATGTTTCATATCCATCGCTTGGGTAGCTACCTTTGACACCTCTTCAGCATTCCAATGAACTAGGGTCCAGGGGCTTATCTTCACTGATCCATCATCATGCTTTTTGACAAGTCCAAGAGCACAACATACATGGATGACCGCACTTTTATGAATGGGATTTATCCCACATGTGAGCAACAAAATAAGACATAGTTGTTTATAATTCTTACCATTCATAACATATTTCGATGCGTTGTGCACATTATACACCTTGGATTGGCTTGGTTTGATGTTAGACTTGTTTGTTGTGACTGCAGGGCGCATGAAGCTTGGAGCTAAGCTTGGCCTTTGGGCGCTCGATTTTTTTTTTTTAATAAAAATTGCAAATTGAAGATAGAATGGCTTTAAAGTCATTTCAATTTTTTATTTTCCAATTCTGTAATAATTTGCCCTTCTGCATCATAAGAACCTCCATATGACTATCTAGGTTGAAGATATTGTGGACGCTGAGACTGAGGTGCTTGTTGCATTGGCATAGAACTTTTGCAATAATCTCATTCTCTCAATAACATAGTTTGAAACCGAGTGAAGGAGGCAACAATTCTAAGATCAATTTCTTGTGTGGCATCAATTGCATTTGCAAAAAACTGATTTGGATGGACCAACCTTTGCACAGATTCATGGATATCTATTTTAATCAAAGTAGAGAAATGAGCTCACCATATGTTGAGATGAGGATTAGCAGCACGACAAACATCTATGACCTCAAATGCTATGTTCTCTCCTTCTCTATCACAATCTAGCCACAAAACTAGCCACTAGCATCTCCTAGCTTCCTCTTCCAAAGTCTTTTTTATGTCTTGTTTGTCCTTTAGTTCTATTTTTCTTGCAAACCCACTTCCCAGGAACCAAAGTGAGTGGAGGGTTTGTGATTCTATGGTTTTATGGCCCCAAAAATCTCTTGAAATCCTACTGCATATGGATAACTAGTGCTATAGCATGGTCAAGAACAATTGAACCATTTGGTGGACACTTCAACAGACTATGTAGAGCTTGATGATACATCTGCATAGCCATTGATGGTCTAGATACCTTAGCAAACTGAAGATCTTTTCATTCAAAATAATATCAGTGTCAACAATGTACATTTCCCTATGCCACGAATTGGAAGCAGGTTCTCAATTACCAAGAACTGCATCTCCTTTTCCGCAGGATTATTAAATACATGAACTGCTGCACTGGTTGATCTTTGAGTTAATCATTCATTCGGTCATATCTTCTAATCCAGAAGTCGGTATCAGGAGTGTGATATACCATTGGAAAGCTCTTTCCAAGCCACTTCTGATGAACACAATTATGAAATGTTTTGCACTGAATCTCATGTAAAAAACATCTCTGAAAACCAGACATAGTAAAAGCCTATTTTGATCACTAGTGACAGGTTGCGAAGACTAGAACTAACAGTAGGCAGGAGGCTTAACATTTAAAAGGTGATTTGGTGAGATGTTTTAAGACTTATGAGGAGTTAGGAAGAGCATAGGAGATGTATTATTCCTAAACTGAAGAAAAAATGGACAAATTATGATAACGTCCCCAAAATAGAGCATGAGTAAACATGTATTTTGCCTATCAACTTGAAAATTACCATATAAAAGACATGAAATGGTTTATGAACCTACAAAACATTCATACAAATGATAAAAAATAAGAAACAATGCTAAACATCCATACCACATGTGTCCCAAAGAAATAGCTGCAACTCATTTATTAAAACTGGCCAAAATCTGATACAATAGTGTCTCAGATCACTAGTACAACATCAAACTGAGTCCAACATCTAAAAGGAGTGAAGAAATGGAAGATATAGACATAAAAAAAAAATCCTCCCAACCTCAGGGGCCGAATCCATGAGAGGAGGAGCAGTTCCACCAAGAACTGATAGCTAGAGTGTAGGGTGGTCAAAGTGACTCATCCCTAATTACATTGAAATTGATTCATTTGACTTGGTGAAGACTATTAACCTAATGTATTTACCCCTAGGTAATAGTTGACCATAGTTACATTTACCATATCAATTACATCAGTAAAATTTTGATTCCCAAGGATGAAAGTCCAAACTAGAGAAAAATAGTGAAAAATTAGGCAAATTGTCCTACACGTAATGTCGGTGGTCTATGAGTAGTGCCTTTGGTCCGTGCGCAGTGCCATCTTCCAGCTGAGTTTTGTAGGGGTTTTTGATTTCCAAATTGAGCTCATAATAGCTCATTGGAAATATTGTCCTCTATAATTTCCATAAACACACTTGGTTCCAAAAATGATAATATTTGACCCTCCAAAAGGTCAATCTCCCAAGACTTCTTCTATGCACAATGCCTAGTTGAAAAAGAGGGCAAAAAGGTGATTTTTGATGTGTTTTTGGCCATTTCCCCTTGTCAAATTGTCTAATTTTGGTGTGACAATAGTCAAAATTATATGTTCATTGCCTTCTAAATCCAATATTGGTCTTGGTTTTTCATTTGGAGGCCTCTAGAAGATGTGCAACACCTAGGGAAATGCGCATAGGATAGTCCAACTCTGCCAAAAAATGTCCAAGTTGCACAAAAAACCCAAAAATTCCAAAAAATGCCCAAAAACTTGTCAAAATTGGTGCACGAGCTACTAATGAAGTATGTTAAGCATGGAAGGATGCCTCATCAAGGAAATAGAGTTTTCCTTTCTTCTCTTGTACATTTAGGGTTTCAGGCTTTGACTTCAATTCCTTGAGTTTTGACCTTGCTATTTGGATTTTCGGCAATAATACTTTGCCATCCTCCTTTGTATGTCATTGTATCTTATAGTCTTGTCTAAAAGATTCTCAAGATGTTTGTTAACCATCTCAAGCCAATGCTCCCTATTTTCATTGTTCAATATAACGAATCTCTCATTTAAGGTAAGCTCATTGGCTAGTTCAACTTCTTTCTATTTCTCTAGCTCTAATGCTCTCTTTAGGCCTTTGGTTCTTGGCCTTTTTCTTGACACTTGTTATTCCATCTCATCAGGATCACCATATTTTCCATATGCTTCATCAAGTAAGGCCTTAGCCTTGGTCTCTTATCTTTTGGTTTTGAGAATGTCCACCTCCATGATCAGTGGTTTTGTTTCCAATTGCTGGTTTTCCTGCTCAAGAAATTAAATGGCATATTTAGCTCTTTCCAATTGATTTTGTAATTGTTTGATTTGGGCCTTTTTCTATTTGATGATCAAGCTTGTGTTTTCATGATCATCATGCTGATCCAAGTCAACAAGATCAAATTTTGTTTCTGTCTCATGTAAGTCCTCATCCTCTGGCTTGATTTCCTCATGAACCACTGTCTCTGTGATCTTTTACTTTCCCTTCTCTACCTGCTTTGTTGTTGAAGAAGGCAGGGCCCCTCCCACAATCTGTGGGGAAAACACCTACCTATGACCTCTCTGATAAGTACATGATAATGTGCCCAAATTTGTCCTCTTAGGTTTGATGACCTCAACTCTGCTAGGTGACCCTGTATGATCATACAATGGTGATGATGATGGTGAAAGAGGCTGAGATGATGGAGGGATGGATGTAGTGGACTGAGATGGAGGGGGTATGCCTTCAGCTTTATGATCCATAATATGAGATGAAGAAGGCATATCTTGAGCATGTAGAGCTTGTGGAGTAGTGAAAATAGCATTGGAAATCAAAGTGTCCCATGAGATGTTCAGTTGATCAAGGTGATGGAGGACAATGATCTTGATCAGAGAGTGATGAAATAGGATGTTCATTTGCTACTAATACCTTTTTCCCTGAATTGTGTATGCCATTTTATCAATGCTCCTGAAAAAATAATAAGGAATATTGAGCATTCTAACTCTTGTGAAGGGCATGAGAAATTTGGTGTGGTATGTGTAGAGCCTAGAAAATATGCCTTCACAAGTGAAGTACTTCATGATGAGTTTCATCATGGGAGCATATGTATCAAGAAGGTCGATGAAAGGGAAGAATTTCCTTCTCTCATTTCTATATCGAGGCTTCAAATATGGCTCATAATACTGATGATATAGGTTTTGAGCTTTAAACCACCTTTCACCCAAATTAGGTATTCTAGTAGTAGAAGTAATAATGACTAAGGATATGGTGAAGGTTACACTAGCAAGGGTCACTTGATTTTCCTTAAGATTTGAAATGAAAACTCTAGTCAAAACAGGATGACTTTGAATTCTTTGTACCATTACACAAAAATCAAAGCATCCCATATGCTTGAAACAAGTGACTGTCATGGGTGAGGCCATTAGTTCTTTGCTGTTGGTTGACTCAAACCTCAATATTCTTCCTCCTTTGTGTGGTCTCCTTTCTTCTGTTTCTTCCTATTATGAAAAATCTACGTTTTCTTCCTCCATGATGTATTTTTGTTCTTTTTGCTTGAAACCATAGGGACTAGGAAGTAGAAGTGGGAATGAGGTAGGAAAAATTTAAGGAGTGGAGGAAGGGTTTAGGGAACTTAGGGAAGTGATTGGAGATTGAAATATTTATGGTATTTAGTAATTGGTGTTTTATTATAGGTGTGCAGTATGGCTGCCTAGGAATTTGTTGCCTATGACTTAGGGTTTAAGGGAGAATGAATTTGGGATAGGTATTTAGTAATACAGGGGTAGGGATAGGGTTTATTGTGATGTCAGAAGTATATTAGGGTCTTGGGAACAATTTTGGGGATATAGGAATGAAACTAGGGTTTGCAAGTCTTAAGAATTCCAAAGTTCACATAATAAAATTCATAGAATGAATTGATGATTTGTAAAATGTAAGGAGGGATGAATATGACTTTACTTACTTTCTAAGAGTTTAAGAAACCATTTCTAAAGGTTTGGAACAATTTCATGAAGTTTGAGAGGCTATATATGAAGTTTGATAGGTGCACAATGCCTTTGGTGCATGCGCAATGCCTGTCTTCTCTATGCGCAGTGCGTTTGGTGCGTGCACATTGCATGAATTCCCTATGTGTAGCGTCCTTGGTGTATGCATAGTGCCTACCTTTGTTTTACTAATTTCGCCCAAAATCGTGAGGAATTATCTCTTTGGGTTTGCTCAAGAAATGATAGGAGGCAAATGGAGTTGAGTCAGATGCTAGGAAGTTCTTTATACTTTGAGTGAATTTGATCTTTAGCTTTAAAACCCACTTTCTAATGTTTCACTTCTCCTTTTTGAAACGCTTGCTAATTTCCATTTACACTCTAATTTTTTTTTCTTTGTAGGTTGATGATGCATGGAGTTTTGGCACGCTTCACATTTGAATTTGCTTGGATGAAGTTGGCACATAGTTTTTTGAGTTGAGAGCTTAGGAATAGTAACTTATTACATATAATGAACATAAAATTACATAAATTAGAAAAAATATTACATCTCTGTTTTTAGAATAAAATTATAATCTAAAATAGAACTAATACTTGGAATGAAAATTAGAACTTGGGCAAGCATAGTTACATGTTTTCCAATCCTCTTTAAATGAAAAAAAGATATTATTTTTCTCACTCTCATACTTTTTGCTGGCATTTTGTAGTGAAATGGAGTATTATTAGACCTTGAAATAATGAAACCTAATGACCTAATGGGACCTTATATGACCAGACTCCATGTGGACTTGACTGACACAAAACATGATGAAATGAGCTTTTATGATCAATGTATGCTCAGTAAGACATGAAGGTGGGCAAGGAAGGGGTATATTTCTAAAAGGAGTAAAGGAAACCCTAATTCAACCTTCAGTGACCTAATTTTTGCATGACGACCTAGTGGAATGACAAAAAATTCAGAATGGGACCCTAATATGATATGAAAAGAGGATTTTTGAGCACTGATGGCAGTACGCAAATAATGACTCTAACACAACTCATTATCATATGTCTCAAATCCTTTTGGCTGATCTATTTAAATTTTGTCCTCAACAACATTGATGAGATTTATAGTCTTCAAATCCATCTAGTGGATTTTCCACCCCATTTGCCCAGCCAAATATAGAATGGATCTGATTTAGGAATACCTTACAATTGGTGCAAAAGTTTCCTCATATTCCACTCCATCTATCTGAGAAAATCCTTTGGCCACAAATATGACCTTATACTTCTCGATGATCCTCTCAGTTACATGCTTCACTTTGTAGATCCATCTGGAACCAACCATTTATTTCCCTTCTGGCCTCAAAACCACCTCCATACACTATTCTTCATTATGGATTCATATTCTTCCACCATGGAATCAACCTAAAAAATTTTAGAAACTACTTCCTCAAATGAATAAGGCTTTGTCTCAATGAAATCTTTCATGAGAGCCATGTACCAAGTGTACCTATTAGGTGATCTCCCCTACCTACGTTGTGATGTGGGGGCTCCCACATTCTCCCTTGCATATTGCATCAATCTATTATCTTATCTCGTTCTCTTCCTCCCCTCTCTAGAAGACTCTAGTTGAGTGGGTGTCTCCACTCTACCTCCTATCTTCTCCTCTACATGTAGTTGCTCCAAAACCTCTTCAATCTCATATTGAGGCTCCTCCTTTGGAGCTAGAAGTACCTGCTTTAGTGGGATACACAAATCTCATTCTAGAGAGCATCTCATGGCCTTATCCTCATCAAACTTGACATCTCTCCTCACAAATTCCATCCTCAGTGAAGGAAGATACACCCAATAATTGTCCGGGGTTTCAATGTATCCTACAAAAACTCCCAACTCTGTTGTAGGCTCAAGTTTCTTCCTTGAATCTTGAGAGACATGATAATAAAATAAAACTCCAAAAATTCTGAAATGAGACACATCAGGCTCTCTCCTAGAAAATCTTCCTCTAGTGTGATCATGCCAAGAATCCTACGAGAACTTTGATTATGTAAGTAGATTGCGGTGTTACATGCTTCTACCCATAGATACAATGGCAACCCCAGATCATGCAACATGGACCTTGCTTCTCCCATTGTGATCCTGTTAGCTTGGGGGGCCTTGACCTAGGTTCAGCGTTAATTTAGCCAAACAAATCCCTACACTACTGGATCTTTTGGCATCAATCTGTGGAGTGCGGAATGAAGTCTCACCCGAAGTAGTATGGGGGGGTTCTAAAACCAAGTTTTCACACCTAGAGATGATTATGATGTCATTTTATGCCCTAATTCTACCTTCATGCAGATTGATCAACCTTTTAAGGATTATCGATATACTTCTCTTATTCGTCCTCTAGACCTTCGCAAAGGTCTACGACTGTCTTTCGCGGACCCTAATTAGGTGAATCAGCTACTTATGCACCTCTGTGATTACTCTTACTTCTGTATTTACTCAGATTAGCTTAAGTATCTGATAACTTCAACATGCATTAAGATGTTCTTCGCGTAAACAGATATTATTACTTGTGTTCAGATAACAATGTAAAACATACAGATTCGCGCAACAATACAATATTAAATCATAAACCTAGAATTCATCATAACATAATCACATTCATTCATAACAGAAGTAAATAAATTAAACACAAATATTTCCTCTTCTACTCTAAGACTCTTCGCTCTTAGCTCTTACTGACCCATTACATTCACCATCTATGACTTGACTCTATTTTTTCTTCCTTAGACTCACTAAGACTCTCCTTTTTATACAATCCCATGGTCCATGGACCATGGGTAGATCTTCTACAACTGACACAACTTACATAAAAGAAGGGCAGAAACCCTTTATGACACTTTAAATCTACGTGCTCTGTGACCACAACTTATGGAGGCTTTACAGTTTACATACAAAAACTTGGGGATATTTCTACGAAGACCTCCCAATTCCACTTGCACCACTGCTACTTCAGTTGTGCACTACGTAGTTGCCTACTTGATTTGTTCCACCAGTTGTTCCATTGCTGGTTCTATGCTATCCGCTTGGATCTTCTACTGTGTTATCTACAGGCTCGCCAACTTCCCCCAATGGTGGCAGAGAGCACATAGGCCTCATCCAGCCAAGGCCCTAATCTAGCCTTGAGGACTACCTCTTTCTGCAGTGCTGCCTCTGCCTGCTATTTCAATTCTTTTGCCTCCTACAGATTTTCCAATCTCTGTGTGATGGAGATGGTGCGTGGCGTCGATCTCGCCTTGTTGTACCACTGCTACAATTTCCTTTCCTCAGTATTTAATCTCTGTAGGTTGGGATCTTCTTGCAAAATCGTGAGTACCTCCATCGAATTTTCAAAGAGCACAGTGCATTTTGTCACCACAACATTGACAACAATGATTGCATCCTTGACAGCTACCTCGTGTTGTTGTTTGACCTCTGGTGGAGTTGAAGGCTGTACCCTAATCTCGAGTTCTGTGATCTTGACATTCAACTCCAACTAAGCCTTGGCCATCTTGTTCTCCGTGTCACACACTCCTATGGCCAATTTCCAAATTTTGGGCTCTATCGGCACTTCTGCTGGGATACAGAGTTCCAGAACAGTCCTGCATGCTTTAGCTACTACTGCTGTAGTGCGCTAATTCTTCTCTTGCACCTTCTTCCATGCTTCGAGTGTGGCTATCTTCTCCATGAAAATCTGTACATTTTTGGTCTTCTACTTACTGATCATTCTCACCGCGTGCTGCTCTCGAGCCCTAAGTTCGGTGATCACACCTGCTTGTAGCATGTGAAGGAATTCACTTGGGAGTGTGGCCAAGTTGAGACCAATATTATTTAGATTACTAATAGTAGCCTTGTCAACATCTGTCTCTCCATTTAAGGCTCCATCAGGCAACGTGACTGCTCCAAGATCCAAAGAGTGAACCAAGTCCACTACTCCAGTTGTCCCCTACACTAAACTAGTTGAAGTTGCGCTGCTCTACCCTACCCCTACCTGTAGTTGAGTAGTTTGGATCTGTAGCTCACGCAAACCTATTTGTATGGTGACCAAAGCTTGCTTCTGCTGTTTCTTGAACTGCTATAGCAATTCTACCGTCATGTCCCTTACCTTATCCCTGATGTCATCCAAGTTGCCCTCTGTTATGGTGATTGGGTCTAGGGATGACTTAGTAGCCTTGGTATTTTTGCGTGGCTCTTCCTTCTCCTGCTCCCGGTTCCACTTCACATGGAAGGGAGTACTTTTGAGATCTGTATCACCCTGTTTTGAGCTATCTTCTTCCTCTATCTGTGACGAAGGATATTTCTGACTCCTAATAGAGTCTTGCTCTTCCTCCTCTGCTTCCTCCCTTGCAGCGCTTTCTCCTTCTGTGTGAGATTTTTCCTCAGTCTCCTCCTTCCTCTTTTCATCTAATTGTTGAATTTTCGACCGGGTCTCTTCCTTCTTCCGCTTTCCTGCGGACTTACTAAACCCAGTGGAAAAATTCGATGATGTGTACCACTCGTCTTGCCAATGATTGAGGACCACTGCTATGGAATCAGTCGTCACGAGGTATGTTAGATCATACCATTTCTGTTCTGGTTCCTTTTGCGCTTGGATGGAGGTACAATAGAACTCTACTTTGAACTTCATGTATTGTGACAACTGCTCGAAGACAGTTGGTGACAGCCTTGGCTTGAGATTGATGGATGCACGGATGCTTGCCTCCATCACCACCCTATATTTTACTCTCCTTGACCACTCGACATACTTTGTGTCCCATAGCAAAGAAAACTTTGCCACTTCTGGTAAATCTTTCACGATCGAAGGAAACTGGCTATCCTCTAACAACACACAAATAACAAAATGGACAATAAAAACCATGAGTAATGGAACGTCTTACTCTGGTCCTGTGCCTCCCTATACTTTTCGAGGAACTCACTACACATATAGCACACCCAGTTGAATTGTACTCCCTTCGTGCACTAGGCCGCTAGTGAAACAACTGGTGCTAGCACCTCATTTGCGCAACACTTCCTCATTAACTTCCCTACCAAGATCTGGATGGCCACCTTCACCACAGGGTCAGTTATGCTAGAAATGGAATATCTGTGTGGATTTTTGACAAGCTTAAAATTGTCCTTCATTCTCCTGGTGAGGTTGTGCTCACCCATCTTTCCACCAAATTCCTTGGCCAGATTCAACCCTGAGTGCAGTAGTAGGGTGATCCTTTGGATCAGCATGTCAGTTATAGGGATCAACTCTCCCAACCACAGGCATCCGTCGTGTACCAGGCACAACAACTATTTGGGCACAATCAAATTTATGGGAGCGTGGTTGTAATGTGGTACCTAGAGAAAATTCAACAGTCCTTCCTTCTCCACCCCTCGAATTCACTTCATCACCTCTAGTATAGTGACACCAGAATCTTTGTAGAATACGCGCTTCATGAAAGTATTAGTCACCAAGTGGGGGAACCTCTTAGTATCTGCCAAGTCCCAATCCTATAACTTCAGATGTGGGATGTGTGCTAAGTGCGGTCCTTCAAATGTGATCTAGTCATGTAACAGAGGTGTATTAAGCAAACATTTTCCCTCATATGGGTCCTTTAGGACCTTCACCTTGCCCTGGTGCAGAGGGATATATTCATGTAGCTTTGAGATAGGGTCTACTCCCTCAATATCGATATCTTCCTCACCCACATTTGTGCCCTCTTCGGCCTCTAGGTCTACCACCTTGCCTTTCTCCTGCGTGGTGGGTTTCTCTTTTCTCGGATGCTTTCTAGGCGACTCGTACACTGGCAAGGTCTGCTTTTATGTATCCTTCTTCATCTTAGGACCCTTTCTTGTTGGCGTTGGCCTCACTCTGGGCGACCTCGGCAACTTTGGCACATCTGCGGGAACCTCTAGACTTACGACCTCAGGGGTAGCTCCCTCAGAGGCCATAGATCCTTTAGCACTTGCACTTTCTATGGGCATCGACATGAGACTATTAAGGATCTCCTGGGTTTCCTTAGGTAAATTGTCAAACACAAAACTAGCCACCAAATCCTCAAGAACCACACGGTTCATGTGCAATCGATCGCTCAACACATCAATTCTCAAAATGCAAAGTGTTTTTCATTGGTGGCCATCTATAATTTATAGGAAAATTCGAATTCAAATCCAACTGTTCCCCCCAAAATTCACTCATAAATGCTTTATTAGCGGTAGAATTTCAAAGATCTCATTCTTAATTTCAGCCTTAAATGCCGCCCCCACTCCTCTTAGCCTTTTTCTCACTGTCAAATCATGAATAGTGACTATAATGGTCACTTTCTGGCTACCCTGCATGGTCTTTCCTCCTATAGCCCAACTCCCTTCGCACTTTTGCTGACGCTGTGACATTCCTCCCTTTCGTGTAGTTCCCTAGTCGTGTAGCTCTACAACTCGGGCAATGTAGTTTATAATGCCATGCCTCCTTTGGGCTGCCTAGAGCGCTAATATTGTGTTGCCATCATATAGTCATTTGGTTGGATCCCTGGTGTATGGCTTCAATCTGCTGCCATTTACCTTCCCTAGAAATGGATCTCCATTCAATTTCACCAGCTGAACTGCTCCACCATCGAAAATATCCTTGATGAGATATGGCCCCAACTAATGCATCAAAAATTTCCCAGGAAATTTATCAAACTTGATTTCATATAATAAAACTAAATCATTTACCTTGAAGGTGCACAATTTGATGTGCTGATCGTGCCATGCCTTTTTGCACTCCTTCTGAACTTGCTAATGGAATCCAGCCAAAAATGTGTCTTCTTCAAGCTTTGTCAGCTACACGAGCCTCTCTTCCAGGGCTTCGTGATTCACTATTCCTGTGAATGCTGCTATGCGTAGACTAGGTATAATATACTCCATTGGCATCACAACTTCTACGTCGTAGAATAGCCTGAAAGGCGTCTATCCAATTAGCTTCTTGCAAGTAGTTCTGTAAGTGCATAGCACTGCGGGTACGTGCACATCCCAATCGTTCCTTTGTGCATTGCAAACCTTCGTCAGTGCGTTCTCTAATATCTTATTGAATGATTCAACTGTTCCATTAGCCTAAGGGTGGTATGATGTACTCTTCTGATGATAAACTTGAAATTTCTCCATCAACGCATTGATCGTTTCATTAAGGAAATGTGTACCGCAATCTCTCATCAAAATTTCTAATATTTGCAGAGCAACTCAGTGACCTTATTTATGGTGGAATCATCCCAGTAGTCCCCAATCTTTCCAAATTTTGGCTCTGCTTCTGTGCCAATGTTCACTTATTGAGTCTTGAATGGCTCAGTGATATTTGGATTCTCTATCTGTGGTCCCTCAACTTCGCGGTGACCTTTTGTCTCTGGGATATTAATGTTCCTTCGATCCTCGTCTTCTTCTTCAATAGTCACATTGTAGCACTCCAGTGCGTGGCATAACTCGGTTGTCCAATATAGTGGAATCAAGTCTAAGGGATCCTGTGGTATTCTAAAGATTGCTACCTTGACTTCTTGCAATGCCTCATCAATACATTCAAATTCATCCTCAAAGTTGAATGTCATCCAGAATCCCTGTCGCAAAACATCCCATTCTTCAGTACCATGGCGGAGCTCTGTTTCCAAGTACCATTTCATCGATATTACATCCAATGTATGACAAAACAAATGCACCCACTCAGGCCGAGGCTCCGCTCCATAAACTTTGGTCCATTTGGCAAGTCATCGCATGGATCATTTCTTCCATCATATTTCTTTGTTAATTGAACTTTCGGACAAGCAAAGCGCATTCTCATCATCTTTCTGTACTCGCACCAATCATCAAAACTATCTTTTTTCGTACCCCACCATCGCGCAGTGCCAAATCGAAGGACTAGAAGTGATGTTTCTCTGGCACTTCCCTTTTAAATACATCCAAAAATTTATCAACGTCAGCCAAGCCATCATAATAAGGCAAACTTATTACCTCCAATGATACACAACGTAGTGACTTAGTCATCATATTACAGTGCAGTGTACATACTTCATGTAATCAATTATACTAGTGTTCCAACTCCTCATCTGAATCTGATGTGCAAGAACTTTCGCGGTCCTGTGCGATATGTCCATTATGTGTCAGGTTCGCCCAACCTTGATTTTGTGTCGTTATCTTATAAATCTAGTCCAAATCATCGTCGCTTTCATAATCGCAAACCAGTTCAGTATAGCACGGTCCTTCTGCAGGGTCCAGGGGTACTACTACATAGAGATATTTCTTCTCAAATGTCATCTTCCACTTCTCCAAATTGATTACCCCATTCATGTTAGTGGCCCAATCGATCCCAAGGAATGTAGGGTAAGGATAGATGTCATCCACAATCTTTATCACTTCAAAATCAGTGAATGCACTCACGCCTTCAATATCTACTATCACCCCCTGCAATATTCCCATGGGGATGATTTTCTACTGAGTTTCCATCCTTAACTGAATCAGGGACCATTGTAGTGTAGGTATCCCCATTCTTTCCCATGCATGTTTAGGAGAAACATTCGCATATAACCCTAGATCCAAAATAATTTGATCCATTTGATACTCTCCTATCTGTGCAGTGAGCCTCATCTCTCGCCCTGTTCTTTCCTTATGCTTACCAATATTATTGACTACACGTAGTCCATCAGGAGCATTTTCTTTTTTGGCACACTTATTTATCAACTCCTGTAACCCTTTCACAACCTTGCTATCATGCAACAACTTCATATAGGTCTCCAATAAATTAGTAAGCATAGAAGGGTCCATCTCTTTAGATGGCTTATCCTGACTCCATGAGGTAGAGGCCTTAGTGAATCTTTTCTTAGATTCCATAAATGTTTCCTTCACACTCTCCAAATCAAATCCAACCTCCTTTTTTGGAGCTTTGTGGACCCACTCACCTTCCTCAGGCTGCTTTCCCTTATCTTCACCATTCTTCATTCCACTTTGCAGCACTATATTCACATTAGGATCCTCTTCGCGAGGCTCAACCCTCATCATCTGCAGGTTCTAAGTCGGTTGTTGAGGCTACACCCACTTCTCACGTATCTTAGCTAGTAATACATGGCAATCTTCCGTCGCATGGTAAAACTGAGTACAATATCGGCATGACAGACGCATCGGGTTCGTGCGTTCTTGTGCGTAATGTCCTAGTCCCCCACATTTTAGCAAATAACCTGTCCTCGCCCTCTTCCAGGTCCTCCTCCACCTCGAACTCATCCACGTCCCTGGTATCTTCCTCACACTCGTCCAACACCTTGTTCTGGAGGCCGAGTTTCTACTTGCACTCGATATGTCTGTTATCTTCTGGATTGACCTTAGGCTAAAGGGAGGCAATTTATAGGGTAACCACAAACCAAGCTTAACCTAGTAGCTAGCCCTACTAGGTTGGGAGAGGGTTCTCTCCTTATGGATCTCTGTCAAGATGACTGGATCAGGAACACGATTTTATGCTAGGTATAGTAGCTCAAAGGTTTTGATAGGTTTTGTTGGTGTTTTTCCAGATCAGGAGGAGCTAGGCAATTTAGGTCTGGGAAACTAAGTCAAAATTTTAGGGTGTTCTATGGGGCAAGGTAGGCATAAGATTTAGCACCTTAGGCTTGATGAGGTGAAGTGCTAGACGGATGAGGAGCTAAGAAGGGCATGAGAAGGTCATGAATCCTTCTTAAACAATAGAAAATACATGAAATATTGGTGTTTTCTCAAGGCAAAGCATCAAAACTTAATGGATTCCACCTATCTGACTTGAAAACATCCAATTAGAAGAAATTACATGAGAAAGGCATACACGAAAAACATTGAAACATAATAACAGAAGAAGAAACTCATGCTAAAGGCCATACCACATGGATCCCATAAAAATAGCTGTAACTTTATTTAGTTTCCTGCCAAACTGCTATAAGATGATGTATATTCAGTACATGAGCATCCAGCTGAATCCAACCTTTTCAAATGACAAAGAGAATACATCATATAGACATCTAAACCACTCATCCTAGCCATCAGGTGTCGAATCCATGAGAAGAGGAGTTGTATCAACCATTTCTAAACAAGGAACTGGAATCTAGGAAATCAAACAACTTGCCTCTAAAAGAGGGGAAACTAATTCATTACCCTCAAAACCACTTTTAATCTAATGAATCTATCATCTAGAACTGTTTAACCATCATATTTACAAGCCATGACATTAATTACATCAGTAAATCATCCATCATGAGAGAGAAATCATGAACCTAGTTGAAAATTGGCAAAATAGGCATCCTGAGAAAAATTTGCTCTACGCGCAGCGCCTGTGTATTTCGGAACTGGAGAAAATTTCCCTACACATAGCGCACTACTCTAAGCGTAGCGCCTCATTCCCTACGCACAACACTGTCCAGATTTCTTCAGAAGCGTGGTGCCGGTTCGCTACACGCAGTGCCTCCCTTCTTCTGCTCAAACTCACTTGGATTTCTTCTTTTCTTTCCCTCCTTTGCACTCTTTGCTTGCAAGATAAGCATAATGAAGTAGAAAATAGAATGAGAGGGTTTATGTATGGGTACAAATTTGATTTTTCACTTTTTGAAAACCCACTTTTCAAATGTTCCTTGTCTTTTTTATAACTTTGTTTTTTAATGCTTGTTCTCATTTTGCTTTTGTAGGTGGATCAATGCTCATGCTAACTTGATTTTTTTGTAGTGATTTTTGTTAGGCAGTACGAATAGATTCTTAGGAGCAACTAGGAATCATTATTACATATAGAGACATAAAATTACATAAGAAATATAAATAAAAACTAAATACTCTGTTTTCACCTCAAAACATGTTTTGAGGTGAAAATTACATTAGGCTTTAAAAAAAATAACTTATGACTTCCAAGCAACTTTATTTACCATCCTCATGTCTTTGCTGATCATTATTGGCATTTTAATCATCAAATTTTGACTTTGGTGGAACCCTAAAATATAATGAAACCAAACCCTATGACCTAATGAAATAAATTGAGAGTGAGTATGAACCATGATTGAAGCCTATATGGAAGAGGATCAAAAAGTATACTCCATGAGGGAAAAACTAAAGTGAACACAACCATTAGTGAATCCATGACCTAATGGAGTGATGAAAAATTTACAGTATGAGACTCCTATTATGCAAATGCAAAAGAGTAGATTTGATCATTGATAGTAGTATGAAAAGATTGACACTAACAATGTTGACATTCTATCCATAATTAACTCATAGCTATGGTAGTTATGCTCATCATGATCCACCGATTTACAGAAGTTGTAGAAGAGTTGTTGCAGTGTCTGCATAAATTTCTGTAGTAAGTGACAATTGTCTGTCACATCTTTTCCAACTACCTGATAGATAGCACACCAGAGCACAGGCCCTGTACTTGGCCCTGCTTGAGCTTATGGCCTTAGAGGCATCGACCCTCCTTCTACAACATAATTCATGAAGACTGGACAATGGTCTTTGTCATGCCCCTTACTTTTTCATTTCAAGCACCAAACTTCTTGGCACACCTCTGGCTGAACTTCTCTATCATTCTTCAGACTTTGGAATTCTAGGCAAAGGTTCTGCAACTACGCGTGAATTTGCTGAACTCCCAAATTAGCATCTTGAATCAGTGTTTCACGCAATCTCATCACAATCTCCAGGGCTTCCTCCTAGGTCCCAATATTTAGTTGTGAAAAAGCAACCCTCAGATGAGGTAAGTGTGAAGCCAAAAACCATTCGCGGTGCTACCCATTTGTAAGATTCATGTTAGCTTCACGGATCGTGCACTTCAATCTCTGATCCAGGTCCCAGGGTGTCTCGCCAGGCTTCATAATGATCTCCTTGAATCCCACAATTGGTTGTGCTTCAGGCTTGGGCATACTGAATGCCTTATTCAGTGCAGTCTAAATATCTAACAATGCATCCGTCGGGTTATCAATGCAGTACTTAATGTACCATGTTAACACACGTCCCTGTAAAGTAGTAACCAGCGTTGCTTTCTTCAATTGATCATCTGTAATACCCTAAGCTTCCCATAGAGCCTTCACAATGAACCAAATCTGGCCCAGATCATCATTTCCAAAACCCTTGAAAACATGCAACTTCATTGCATTCGCCATACTGAATGGTGGTGGCGGTGTGGGTGGATGGGGTTTTTACAGGAACCCTTGTCTTATCAACTGAAAGATGCTCTGCAGAGAAGCCAGTGTTGCCTCCTCCTCGTCACTCAGAGGAGGTTCGATTAGTAGGCTATCAATGGGCTATATTCAGGGCCTGTTCTCCCTCTATCCGTGAAGATCTTTCCACTTTGCGTAGCTCCAAACATCAAGGTAACTGCATAACCCGCTTTTCACACAAAAGCATCTTAGTCCAAGTCTGCAAAGACCTTAAATACTTACCTTGCAGTCCCTTGAATAAGCGGTGCTCTGCTTCGCTATAACTGACTGAAGTATTTACTGAGAACTCTGTCACGAATCCTCCTATGATACGATCGAGCCAGTGATCGATAGCATGAGCGATCGTATCTTCAAAGGCATCTAATCTCTACACTAACTCTGGGGTCCACACTATCAGACTGTCAACCCTCCACCTTCCTTAACCATCTGCCAATTTAGAGATCGACTTGTATAATTCAACCGAGAAGGAATAGAAGAAGATTTCATCTATATCTGTGTACAGATATTTGTTCAACCACTATTCTGTCATCACTCATAGATTTCTGTTTTCTTGCACTATGAATTCGTGGATATTTGTATCTAACCAGTCTTCAATTTCCTTCTTAGTTGGATTCCAGTGATGCGAGATCACACATATCTTTATGCAGATCCCAGTCCCAACAACAGAACCATTTGTTTGCTTGGGGGGCCTTGACCTAGGTTCAATGTTAATTTAGCCAGACAAATCCCTACACTATTGGCCCTTTCGGCATCAATCCACGGAGCACGGACTAAAGTCTCACCCAAAGCAGTATGGGGGGATGTTCGAACCAAGTTTCCACACCCAGAGATGATTATGATGTCATTTTATGCTCTAATTCTTCCTTCGTGCAGATCGATAAGCCTTTTAGGGCTTATCGATATACTTCTCTTATTCAGCCTCTAGACCTTCGCGAAGGTCTACGACTATCTTTTGCAGACCCTAATTAGGTGAATCAACTACTTATGAACCTCTATGATTACTTTTACTTCTGTATTTACCCAGATCATCTTAAGTATCTGATAACTTCAACATGCATTAAGGTGTTCCTCGCGTAAATAGATATTATTACTTGTGTTTAGATAACAATGTAAAACATACAGATTCACACAACAATATAATATTAAATAATTAACCCAAAAATCGTAACATAATCACATTCATTCATAATAGAAGTAAATAAATCAAACATGGATATTTCCAGAGTAATCTTCTTTATTAATGCTTCAGATCTTCTTACAAACTCTAACTACCCTGCACACTCTGTTGCAGGGGTCCGTGCACTTAATTGTGGACTTCTAACCTAGGCCTCTGCGCACACAACTGTAGAGCCTCTCTTCTACTCTAAGACTCTTTGCTCTTAGCTTGTACTAATCCATTACATTCACCATCTATGTCTAGACTCTATTTTTTGTTCCTTAGACTCACTAAGACTCTCCTTTTTATACAATCCCATGGTCCACAGACCATGGGTAGATCTTCTACAACCGACACAATATACATAAAAGAAGGGAAGAAACCCTTTATGACGCTTTACATCTATGCACTCCCCGACCATAACTTGCAGAGGCTTTACACTTTACATACAAGAAATTGGGCTTTCTGTCCCAAAACTTGGGCTTTTAACCCCAAAATTGACCCTAGGGGACCCTGTCCCAATAGATCCTATTATTCCTGTCAACTACCCCATTTGGTCCTGGGTTATGGGGTGTTGTGATCTCTCTTCGAATGCCTTCTTTCTTAGATAAAAATTTGAAGGATTGCGAAACAAATTCACCTTCTGCTGAGAGCCCTCACCTTCTGCTAGTCTCCTTCTCCACCAGTTCCTTGAATTCAACAAACTTGGAGAAAAATTCATCATTTTTCCGCATGAAGAAGATCCAACACTTTTTGGAGAAATCATCAATAAAAATAACATAGTACTTATGCTTTATTTTGGAGGCTGTAGAAAAGGGTCCAAAAACTTCAGAGTGAACTCGCTCTAAGACTGAACTTGCTCTGCTCTCTTGTTCATGGAAAGTGGATTTAACATATTTCCCCAATGTTCAACCCATGCAAACATCCTATTGGTCAAGGGAGCCTTTAGGGAGGTGGTAATTTTCTATATGATGTTTAAGGAACCATGGTGTAGATGACCTAATCTCCTTTTGCAGAGTTCACCATCATCTCTACTTGACACTTTATTAGTCTAACACAATCTCCCACTTAAAGTTTGTACATGTTCTTCACTCAAACCTCGATTTACTTCACTTTCCTGGTAGCTATGTGTCTCAAAAAGTCTTTACCTTTACTGAAAATAACATGATAGACATGATCCTCCAAAACTGCTAGAAGATCACATTCTTTTTAAGCTTGGGTAAAAACATAACATCTTTGAGGTGAAGAGGGGAGTCTTTCTCCCTCTCAAAGGTGACAATATCGATTCCTGTAGCACTATACCTCCCATCATACCCCATTTCAATATGCATCTATAGGTTTGTCTCTGTTGGAAATAATACTGAGAGGGGGGGTGAATCTTTCTTCCAGGGACCACGTTTCATTAATTTTCATACTGGATACACCTGAAGCACAACACATAATTTGAAAGGCCACGTTTCATCCAATTTTCATACTAGACCCATTAACATCATTGAAGCACATAATCAATCAATCTTTTGAATTACCCAAACACCAAGACATATACAAGGATATGTGAGTTATCAACCAGATCTAGTACATCAGATCACATAAAGATATGTCATTAAGAACTTGATCCATTCAACCAAAATCATGCTGCGTCTTCTGCTCCTTTGCGGGTATCCGCACCTGCGCCTTTTGCTGCTCTGCAGGCATCCGCACCTGCGCCTTTTGCTGCGCTGCGTACCTCCACACCTGCGCCTTCTGCTGCACTGCGTACCTCCGCACCTAAGCTATGGATCATCTGCGGACCTCTGATTAGGGCCAAATTAACAGTCCTCCAATTTGCCACAGTTAGTCCGATCAATAGATCTGATCATGCGCCAATGAGATCACGACTTATCAACAGTTTACAAAAATCTCCTTGATTTAGATCTAGCTATCACTCACCAACCGATCACAAGAATTTCAGATCTAGATGACCTTAAGATATTCAACCCAAAAGTACATCATTCCAAATGATCTCCTTCCCTTTTTATAGTCAAGCCTTTCACAATACCATGGTCCAAAACAATAATAACACAATACCATGAACCCAATACTTGGGATCAATATCTTTAGATGCAATACCACAGACCAAAACCATAAGATCAAACATGTCGGACTAGATACCATGGATCACCATAGGATTCCCACGTGCGTGTGCTTTTCTCTGCATGGAAGTGCGTGCACTGGGGTCCACACCTTCTATTCGGACAACCTGCGGACATGACCGCAACTTTCTGAACTGCGTACCTGTGGGTCCGCACCTTTTGAACTGTGTACCTGCGATCCTCTTATTTTCTTCCATTCTGAGAGGCTGATCATCAATCTTTTCTACTGGCCTGTTGCACTAAGATCTGTCACCTGTATGAGTTGCCATCAAGGACAACACTTGTCACATAATGCCAATAGTCTCCTCCAAGAAACTAAAAAAATCCTTTTCCCATGTCTTATGGAACGAGCCACCAGAATGAAGGTACCATAAACTCCCCATAACAGTGTTGGCCATGCATGCTATTAGGGTGAAGTCTAATTTGAATTGTGAAGCCAATGTGTCACCCACTCCTCCTCATCCATGATTCTTGGTAGAATTCTTGTGTAGAGATTTGTTGCATAGTACCCAAACTTGTGGTAGTCGAAGCACTTGATCTTACTCAATTATTTCTTCTTGCCACTATTTTGATTGGATTCAGGATTGCACTAGTTCTTCTTCCCTTTTCCCTTCTTCCCCTTTCCAACTAAGGAAAAATTATCCTCATCGTTTTCTTTAGATGATGTTCCATCCCAGTTATTTCTCTTGAACTCTTCTTGAACCAAATCAGACCACAACCTTTCCCAATTCGATAATTTTTCCCTTCCATTAAGAGAGTCCTAGTAGTTATGCCAAGATTTTGGAAGGCCTATAAGAGCTAGACTCACTGTTATGAAACCAGCTCACAAAAATATAGAAAAGATAGATCAATGACTTAAAAATCAGCCTCTGCATGGGGGCAACCTCCTTTACATTAAAAAAATGAACAATTCTTGGATGATACAAATGACATGACCTCCTTTCTATATATAGGAGTCTAAGGGGTCCCAATATAATCAGAGCCTACATAACAATAATATTGTAGGG
>APFE031490158.1:138760-162704 GCA_000404065.3 Pinus taeda
TAGGGGCACAACAATAACAATAGTGGGCTTCTATGGGGCACAATAATAACAACATGGGGACTACATGGGAAAAACAATACAATAAGGGGGTTCCACTAATAATAATAAGGGGCTACACTAGTAGTATAGGGACCTAACATGCCCCTCTCTTTCAAAAAGTGTTGTCCTCAATGCTTAAGTTTTTCTTGATTCTTATCTTTAAAATTCTCCTCCTCCCATGCAGAATATTCAGCAGTTAAGTTCTTCCACTTGATTAGATACTCAGAAATTGATCAATTTCGTAGTTTTCGAGTTCTTCTTTCTGTGATTTATTCAAGTTCCACTATGATTTTTACTTCCTCGTCAACTTGCGGCAATATTGCTTGAACTGGGATCTTGTCACCTATAACCTTCTTTAAGCATGAAACATGGAAAACTGGGGTAACTCAGGAAGATGCAGGAAGCTCCAATTTGTATTCCATAGTACCAATATTTTGCATCACCTTGTAAGGACCATAGTAATTTGTTGATAATTTATTATCCTTCTTATCATGCTTGAGGGACATTTTTTTGTATGGTTGTAGCTGTAAAAATACCCAATCACCTACATTAAAACTTATTTCACTGTGATGTTAATCTGGTTTCATTCAATTCTGCACCAAAGTGGGGTTATCCTTTAAAACTGGGAGAACTTGTTGTTGATGCTCGATGTGATATTTCACTGCTTGAACCTTTTCTTCTTGATATGTCCTTCTACCTTGAGAGTTTGAGGAGTGGTAATTCCTGCCAATGCATTACATGATATGGCCGAATTCATTTCTTCATGCTCGATGTGATCTTTCACTTCTTGAACCATTTTCTTCTTGATATGTCCTTCTATCTTGAGAGTTTGAGGAGTGGTAACTCTTGCCAATGATTCAAAAGATATGGTCGGATCCATTTCTTCTTTCTCTGGGGTTGGTTCCTGGTGTATATCCTCTTCTTTTGACATTTCTTTATCCTTTTCTTCCTCCTCTTCACAATCTATGTAAAATAATTTCTTCTCAGCACACTTATGACCCTTGGTGTATTTTCTATCACAACTGTAACAAAGCCCTTTTTCTCTTTTTTCTTGCAATTTTTGTGATGTAAACCTTGTAGGTTGTGGAAGACTAGGAGAAAAAACACTTCCATATTTATAGTTGTGAGTGGTAGGATTGCTTGTTTCCATAATTCCCCTTTCAACTTTTCTTGCCAACCTGAATGCCTTCTCTAATGAATCAAGTTCCCAAATATGAATCTCATGTTGAATGTTATCCTTTAAATTCCCTATGAATACATCAATCCTTGGCTTCTCTGGAATATAGTATACCATTATATTCAATTTTTGGAAGTCCTCAATGTGCTTTGCATTGAACTCTTTTGTTTGAGATTTATCAATTGGCTAAAGAAGGTGTTTATCTTTGTATCCTCATAATGTGCTATCATTTTCGCTGTCAAAATTGACTGGGTGATTTACGAGAACAAAGCCCTTTACACCATAAAACTTGATTCGGTTCTAAATATAAAGATGTAATACGTAACTTTTGTAACAGTTGCACATCATGTAGATCAAAATATTTCTCCATCTATAGTATCCATGTTATGGGATCCTTGCCATCAAACTTACTCGTATCGATCTTTGGAATATGGTGGGTCTTCAATCCAATGTTAGATTCTATTGTTGAAAATGGCAACAAGAAATGCTAAAAATAGAAATGCTAAAAATAGCATTGCTATAAATAGCAGTTCGGATACCAGTGTTGGAGATAGCAACAAGGAATTAAAAATGGAAGTGCTAAAAAGAGCATTGCTATAAATAGCATTTCGGGATGGATTCCAATTTTAGTTAGTCCTTGAACTAAAATTGAGAAGTAAAATTCGAATTTGATCTTAACAACTGTTTGATTAATAATTAATTAATTCATCTTGAGTTAATTAGTTGAAGAAAATCAAACATGAAGTCTTTGTGAAGACATGCAACAGTTTCTCCATTGATTGAGGAATTTATCCCTCAGTTAAAGAGATAAGGATGATTTGTAATTCGAGTTGTAATTAGCTCGCTTAGTTAACTAAGTCAAGTCCAGTTAGATTAGTTCTAACAGTTTGTAGAATTAATTGTGAGTTTAGTTAGTTAATGCTTACATGCATGTAACTGCTGCTCTCCAGATAACTGAATATTCTCTCATAAATAACTCATGCATGTCAGTTCAGATAGAGACCCAGTTGAGATCAAAGGAAGGGACAGTGCACTATCAGTTGGAGGATTTTTCCTATATAGGAAACTCATCCATGTAGAAGGAATTATCTCCTTTAGGTTTGTGCAGTCAATTCAGAGGTCAGAGCAGTGTGTGAGGGATTATTACACATAGGTAGCAACTTGAGAACCGAGGAGAAACTACACAAGGAAATAGGAGGCTTAGAGGGTAGAGAAGAAGGTTTGTGAGAAGCCTTTGACTGCCAATGAGCAACAGAGGGATTGTACTGAGAGCTGGATAGTTTTCGAGCTAAGGCTTTATGTAATCCAAACTATATTTCCACTTTTATGATAATACAGAGATTGGGGTTTTACGCTGAGGCTTTCCCCATGATTATTCTTTTATGTTTCATGTGTATGCTTTCTCATTCTCAGTTATATGTGTTATATTGATCTTGCTCATATTCGATTAAGCTTCCGCAAAGTTTTTTGTAGAAGTAGATATTGTATTTTGCTTTAGTATATTGCATAATATGTTGATATACATTGGGAATTTCTACATGGTATTAGAGCAAAGGTGATTAAAGTGGTGAACAATATACTAGAGGAGATTTCGAAGTTTTGAGTTTTTGGCCGCGAGTTTTTAGAGCATATATGAAAATTTTTGTGCAAAATTTTCAGAAAAAATAGCATATCTAGATTCCTTCCTGAAAAAGACCCAAATTCAAAATAAAAATAAGCTGAATCGGAGTTTGGATGAGGGAGATATCGCTGATTTAAAATCAGCTCCTTTTCCAAAAAAAATTGTGACAACGGGAAAGATTAAACAGATTGGTGTGCTAGCCAAGAACCTGTATGAACTTGAGGTACAAGATACATGCAAAGCCTTGAGGAGCAAGGCAAAGGTTAGATACTTGGTGGTTGAGAGGGAGAGTAAATTACCTCTCAACATGCAGCACCAGAATAAGTATCAGACAATTGTGGAGGAGCCACAATTGGTGAAGCAACTTCAGGAAGTTGTGGAGCAGCCACAACTAGAGAAGCCGAGAGGAGATCGAGTAGAGACATATACTTATGTAGAGACCTCTAGTAGGGGGGAATTTCGAGCCAAGTGGGTAGAGGGATCACATTCATCCATACCTCTAGGTAGGAGGTGGGGCGATGTGGAGTGACAGTCCCAAGAAGGCTGGAACAGGGGTAGGATCATTGAGGTACCCAACCTCTTTGATTAGACCTTGCTATGGGAGCCCCGACGAGGAGTAGGAATACTGGCTAAATGGGTAGAGACAGATGCGAATGGAGCGGCATAGAGAGCTACAATGTAGGAATCCCAAGCCTATGCAAAGCTAGCAAGCTGCAACAATGCGAGAGGCTCAAGAGTGTTGCACCAGTGTAGGATGGCACAGAGAGGTGTGTAATGGTGAGAGATTCATGCAGTGTTGCAATAGCTCAAAGGTCAAAGAGGGAGCACTTATCAGTGGCAAATGGAGCTTCAACATCAGAGGATGTTTCTAGCCCAACAGAGAGGTGAGTTGGGAGTTTTTTTTGTTTCTATAGTTGTTGGAGCAATAACACTAGGGAGAAGTGTTGCATGCAGAACATTCCAAAGGTTCATGATCGGGTTCGAGTTGAATGTCTTTTTTATTGAGAGGGAGTGTTGAAAATGGCAACAAGAAATGCTAAAAGTAGAAATTATAAAAATAACATTGCTATAAATAGCAGTTCAGATACCAGTGTTGGACATAGGAACAAGGAATGAAAAATGGAAGTGCTAAAAATATCATTGCTATAAATAGAATTTCGGGATGGATTCCAATTCTAGTTAGTCCCTGAACTAAAATTGAGAAGTAAAATTTGGAATTTGATCTTAACAACTATTTGATTAATAATTAATTAATTCATCTTGAGTTAATTAGTTGGAGAAAATCAAACATGAAGTCTTTGTGAAGACATGCAATAGTTTCTCCATTGATTGAGGAATTTATCCCTCAGTTATAGAGATAAGGATGAGTTGTAATTAGTTGGCTTAGTTAACTGTGTCAAGTGGAGCTAGATTAGTTCTAACAGTTTGTAGAATTAATTGTGAGTTTAGTTAGTTAATGCTTGCATGCATGTAATTGCTGCTCTCTAGATAACTGAATATTCTCTCATAAATAACTCATGCATGTCAGTTCAGATAGAGACCCACTTGAGATCAGAGGAAGGGATAGTATACTATCAGTTGGAGGATTTTTCCTATATAGGAAACTCATCCATGCAGAAGGAATTATCTCCTTCAGGTTTGTGCAATTATTTCAGAGGTCAGAGCAGTGTGTGATGGATTATTACACACAGGTGGCAGCTTGAGGACTGAGGAGAAATTGCACAAGGAAATAGGAGACTTAGAGGGCAGAGGAGAAGGTTTGTGAGAAGCTTTTGACTGTCTATGAGTAGTAGAGGGATTGTACTAAGAGCTGGATAGCTTCCGAGCTAAGGCTTTATGTAATCCAGACTATATTTCCACTTGTGTGTTAATACAGAGATTGGGGTTTTAGGCTGAGGCTTTCCCTAGGATTATTCTTCTGTGTTTCATTTGTATGCTTTCTCATTCTCAGTGACATGTATTCTATTGATCTTGCTCATATTTGATTAAGCTTCCGCAAAGTTTGTTGTATAAGTAGATCTTGTATTTTGCTTTAGTATATTGCATAATCTATTGATCTATAGTGGGAATTTCTACATGGTATCAGAGCAAAGGTGATCAAAGTGGTGAACAATATACTAGAAGATGTTTCGAAGTTTTGAGTTTTGGGCCGCGAGTTTTTAGAGAATATATTAAAAAAATTGTTCAAAATTTTCAGAAACAAATAGCAGATCTAGATTCCTTGCGGAAAAACACCCAAATTAAAAAAAAAAAATCGGCTTAATCAGAGTTCGGATGAGGGAGATATCGCTGGTTTAAAATCAGCTCCTTTTCCAGAAAATTTCGTGACAACAGGAAAGATGAAACAGATTGGTGTGCTAGCTAAGAACTTGTATGAATTTGAGGTACAAGATGCATACAAAGCCTTGAGGAGCAAGGCAAAGGTTAGATACTTGGTGGTTGAGAGGGAGAGTAAATTACCTCTCAACATGCATCTTTAGAAGAAGTCTCAGACAATTGTGGAGGAGCCACAATTAGTGAAACAACTTCAGGAGGTTATGGAGCAGCCACAACTAGAGAAGCCGAGAGGAGATCAAGTAGAAACATCTACTTATGTAGAGACCTCTAGTAGGGGGAAATTTCGAGCCAAGTGGGTATAGGGATCACATGCAACCATACCTCCAAGTAGGAGGTGGGGCGATGTGGAGTGATAGTCCCAAGAAGGCCTAAATAGGGGCAGGATCATTGAGGTACCCACCCTCTTTGATTAGACCTTGCTACGGGAGCCCCGATGAGGAGTAGAAATATTGTCTGAGTGGGTAGAGACATATGCGGATGGAGCGGCAGAGAGAGCTACAGTGTAGGAATCCCAAGCCTGTGCAGAGCTAACAAGCTGCGGCAATGCGAGAGGTAGAAGAGTGTTGCACCCGTGCAGGATGGCACAAAGAGGTGTGCAATGGTGCGATATGCATGGAGTGTTGTAGTAGCTCAGAGGTTAGAGAGGGAGCACTTGTCAGTAGTAGATGGAGCTTCAGCATCAAAGGATGTTTCTAGCCCAACAGAGAAGTCAGTTGGGAGTTTTTTTTGTTTCTAGAGTTGCTAGAGTAATAACACTTGGGAGAAGTGTTGCATGTAGAACATTCCAAAGGTTCAAGATCGAGTTCAAGTTGAATGCCTTTCTTGTTGAGAGGGAGTGTCGAAAATGGCAAGAAGAAATGCTAAAAATAGCATTGCTATAAATAGCAATTTGGATACCAGTGTTGGACATAGCAACAAGGAATGAAAAATGGAAGTGCTAAAAATAACATTGCTATAAATATCATTTCGGGATTGATTCCAACTTTAGTTAGTCCATGAACTAAAATTGAGAAGTAAACTTCAAATTTGATCTTAACAGTTGTTTGATTAATAATTAATTAATGTATCTTGAGTTAATTAGTTGGAGAAAATCAAACATGAAGTCTTTTTGAAGACATGCAACAATTTCTCCATTGGTTGAGGAATTTATCCCTCAGTTAAAGAGATAAGGATGAGTTGTAATTTGAATTGTAATTAGTTGGCTCAGTTAACTAAGTCAAGTCCAGTTAGATTAGCTCTAACAGTTTGTAGAATTAATTGTGAGTTCAGTTAGTTAATGCTTGGATGCATGTAACTGTTGCTCTCCAGATAACTGAATATTCTCTCATAAATAACTCATGCATGTCAGTTCAGATAGAGACCTAGTTGAGATCAAAGGAAGGGACAATGTACTATCAATTGGAGGATTTTTCCTATATAGGAAACTCATCCATGCAGAAGGAATTATCTCCTTCAGGTTTGTGCAGTTATTTCAGAGGTCAGAGCAGTGTGTGAGGGATTATTACACATAGGTGGCAGCGTGAGGACCGAGGAGAAACTGCACAAGGAAATAGTAGCAGAGGGATTGTACTAAGAGCTAGATAGCTTCCGAGCTAAGGCTTTGTGTAATTCGGACTATATTTCCACTTGTATGATAATATAGAGATTGGGGTTTTAGGCTGAGGTTTTCCCTAGGACTATTCTTTTGTGTTTCATGTGTATGCTTTCTCATTCTCAGTTATATGTGTTCTATTGATCTTGCTCATATTCGATTAAGCTTCTGCAAAGTTTGTTTTAGAAGTAGATCTTGTATTTTTCTTTAGTATATTGCATAATCTATTGACTTACAGTGGGAATTTCTACATCTATGAAATCATGATCAACATTTATGTGTTTCTCATCATGATTTTCCTCTACTACCTTTTCGTCATTAGGAGGCCTTTCTTGTAGCAGCTTTGTCCCACCTTAAAACATGTATTTCCTCAAATATTCCAAGCCTTTCTTCAAATTTTCTTCCATACCATTGATATTGGCTTCCATGGAACATAGAAAACTATTTATCTTAGCTTTGATCACATTGTTCAAATAGTCCATCCAATTTTGCTTACTAGGTGTTTCTATTTTCTTTATTCGAGTCATTATTTTTCTTGCTTTTAGGAGCTTGATATTTAAACGGCTGTAACTCTGTAATTTCATATCTTCAAGTTATGAAATTTTGGCCTGTGGTAGCCCTGTAAGTCCTCTTTCTAACCCCTCCAGTCTTATCAATATTGGATTCTTTAATAAAGAGTTATGTCAAATCGCCTTCGATGTCCTGATTATATACGTTTTTCAATAGATTGCACTTGTACGAAGTGCCACACGTTATTATTTCAACCTTAGGACCTAGAACTAATACAGAGAAAACTACAGTTCATCCTCTTTCTTTAACATCTTCTAAAATTTCAATCTGATGCTCAGAGAGAAAGTTATGACAATTTTCCCAAGGTCACCTGTTTGGGATGTAATTTGGGAGCCTACGGAAACACTAAATATCTTGGACTGTATCTCCTAAAATATAGTGAAACAAGATATGAAATTTGGGCCAGAGCTTCACCAAGATTTCAACTCAAATGGGTTTTAATTTTAGAGTTTGAACCTTTGCAGAAAAACAATTATAGTGAAAATTCCACGATGGCTTGTTTGAGATGGAATTTTGGAGCTTGCAAAAACCTTGACTTCCTTAGATCATATCTCCGAAAATATATCGAGACAAGATCTGAAATTCAGACTCGAGGTTTAGAATGATTTTGTCTCAAAGGGATTTAGCTTTTAGCTTCTGAAACTTCGTAGAGAAAATGTTATAGATAAAATTCCACGACGACCTATTTGGAGTAGCGAATCACTAGAAACCAAAACTCTCATACCAAATGTTATGAAACTAGCTCACAAGAAGATAGGAAAGATAGATCAACGAAATAAAAATCAGCCTCTTCAGGGGGGAAACCTCCTTTGCATTACACAAATGAACAATTCTTGGATGATTTAAATGACAAGACCTCCTTTCTATATATAGGAGTCTAAGGGGTCGCAATATAATCAAAGCCTACATAACAATAATATTTTAGGGGCACAATAACAATAGTGGGCTTCTATGGGGCATAATAATAACAACATGGGGATTACATGGGAAAATAATACAATAAGGGGGTTGCACTAATAATAATAAGGGGCTGCACTAGTAGTATAGGTGCTTGACACTCACCAAGTCATCTTATGCAACATTCACCCCAACCCCTCCAAGCTCATCACAAAATCAAGGTAATCGGGAGAGATATCGTGGAATAGTATCATTCTTATGCATCCTTATTTTTTGAAGTTTGTCTTTAAGGGCCAATTTTATATGGTCACTACTATTTACAAATAGATCAGTTAGTGTCTTCCACATAGGAAATGGCTTGAACCTGCTGTAAATTTTCCTGAGCATCTTGATAAGTATCCTCTAAGCTCTCTTTGTGCTGCTGAAATGGATTTTCATACAGGGCTTCCATGATCTCATTGTCCATGAAGTCATCATGTCCATAAAATTTCTCAAGATTTTCAATAAAACTATAAACATGTTTACAACACTTCTGAACTAATATTAAGGATGGACAAGATTCTTTATACCTTTCAAAGAACATGGTATGAAAATCCTTTAAACAGTAAATACAAGTAGGCGACAAACTTTCATACCAAGATCGAGTTTCACCTTCCAGAGTGGCCATCAATATCTTCATCAAGCAGTGTTCAGGAAAATCAACCTTAAAGTTGTGAGTATGCATGTGAAATCTAATCGGATGTAAAGCAGCATCATTCCTATCATCATCTTTAAACATAGGCAAATTCCTTTTCCAATCTACCTTAGGAATTTTATTTGGGAAACCTGGAATGTGATCTCGGCTCATGGGAGCATACGTCTGAGCTAACGAATCCATTTTGATAACAATGAATTCACCAAGAAATTCTTAAGGCTACTAGTTCTTGAAGAGTGGAGTTGCCATAAAAATTCTAAACCTTGGGATTTTTCGACATTGGAGTCGCCAAGTGAATGATTTTAGCCTTCGCATGCATCTGACCGTTGTTCACTAGCAACAATGAGATCTGAACTTTGATGATATTTCCCAGGGAATACGAAACCTTTAGCTCGTATCCCCAGTATGGTCACCACTATGTAAACACCTAGATTGAACCTCAGGATAAAGGCAGGCAATGTCAGGGTAACCACAAACAATGCTTAGCCAAGTAGCTAGCCCTACTAGGCCAGGAGAGGGCTCTCTCCGTAAGGATCTCAGCCAAGATGACTAGATCAAGAAAATGATATTAGGCTAGGTATAATAACACAAGGTTTGATTTGATTTTTGAAGGGTTTTTCTTGATCAAAAGGAGCCAAACAGTTAGGGCAAATAAATTAGGTCAAAATTGCAGGGTATTCGATGGGGCAAGGTAGGCACAAGGCTCAACACTCTAGGGTTTGATGGGTGAGGTGATTCAAGATTGGTGAAGAGCTATAAAGAGCATGCAAGAAAACATGGATTCTTCCTAAACTGAAGAAAACATAGACTGTGAATATTTTCCCAAAACAGAGCATAAACATTATGGGTTCTGCCTATCAACTTGAAAACATCCACTTAAAAGTAATGAAATGATTGATGAAGTACAAAAAGCATTTCAACATATTATCACAATAGAGAAAACTGAACTAAAAATCATACCACATGGATCCCATAGAAATAGCTGCAACTTTTCATTAATCTCCTATTCAAAACTAATACAAAATGAAGTCTACTCAAAGCCTAAGCATCCAACTGAGTCCAACTATTACAATGACTAAGAAAATGCATCATATAGACCCCAAAAAACTAATCCTAAGCTCAGGGAGTTGAATCCATGAGAGGAGGAGCTGTTACTAACAAAATCTGAACTGCTAACAGGAAAAGAGGGTGGTCAAAGTGACTCATCCCTAATCCAAACAAACTGATACATTACACCTCATGGACTTGATTTACCTACTTTATTTACCCTAGTAAGTAATATAAACATCATAATTAAATTCAACTGATCAATTACAAGGATAAATCATGATTTTCCAAGGTGAAAGTGAAAACTGGGACGAAACAGTGAAAATCTGGACAAACTGTCAAACGCACAGCACCAGTGCCAGTGCCACAGCACCGAGTGCAGGCGCGCCCTTCAACTTCAGCTGCAATTTTGGAAGCCTTCCCGATGTACAAATTGGGCCCAAAATAGCTTGCTGGAAAGATATGCCTGTCTAATTTCCCAAAAGTCTTGAATTTCTTCATTTGAAGTTCATTTCTCTTATCAAAAGCCAATTCTCCCAAGACTTCTCAACACGCAGCACCAGTGCCAGGCACGCCCTCCATCTTCAGGTGGACATTTGAGTGCCTTACCTATGTCAAAATTGAGTCTATGATATCTCATTGGAAAGGTATCTCTCTGGTCTACACAATGGACCTAGCAAGAATTGAAAATGATTAATTATAGCCCTTGAAAAGTAAATTCTCCCAATACTAGTCAAAAAGTGTAGAATGAGGGTGCAAAAATGAACTGTTCTCTTGCAGGAAACTTTTGTAGGTCTTACTCAACTCAAAATTGAGATCATGATAGCTCATTGGAAATATATTTCTCACTAGTTATGATTTGACTCATTACACAAGTCATTTAGACAATCTAGCTAGAAGAAAAATTGATTTTCCCAAAGTCACTGTAGAAGTGCAACAACTCTCTTATAACAACTGTATTTTTGAAATTTCTATAAAACCATGACACCTATGTAAAACGTGAAGGAGTTTTTTCATTCGTGGCCTATTATGGACAAAACAATCCCTCAATTTTGCCAAATTAATCCCTGTTTGTTCTGAAACACAGTTTAAAGAAAAATCAGCTCTTATGTGTGGTAAATGACTTGTCCCTTGGAATGACTTCTTGACAAATGATGGAGATCTGATGTTGATGATATGAAATGGCCTCATACATGATAATATCCTTTATGCCTCCTCTACTCAGATATCTCCGTTTTCATAGCAAACCCTAGCTTAGTGGGAGGGGAAATTAGGGTTTAGTGAAGGGAAAACATTGGATTTGTAGAAATGAAGGGAAATGAAGGGGATGTGGGATTCCAAATTCTTAGGAAACTTTTGAGAGGTAGGGAAGGATGTTAGGAAATAGGGGAAAGTGGAATTTCAAATATTTAGTGAGGGTAAGGGGTCCAAAAGGGAAAAACACGGGCCTAGCCTAAAAAAAGTGTCAAATTGTAACAATAGGCTAAGGTTTGTGGGAAAATGCTGAATTTGAGGGACATAAGTGATGGGAAGTGTTTAAGAAGGTCTATGAAGGGTAGGGGAAGGTATATGAGCATTAGGATATAAGTTTTGTTGATTTGTTGATCATGGGATTTGTTATCACTTAGATTTTCCTAGCAGTTGTAAGAAGAGGAAAGGGGTCCGAGGTAACCACAAACCAATCTTTTAGATACAGAATCTAGCCAATCTATATCCAGAGAGGGCTCTCTCTTTAAGTTTTAGCTTTGTTTTATAAGGTTTTAGGCTAGTTATTAGAGCTTGGGATTTTGTTTGAATTTGGTGGTGAAATTCAATAGCAGAGGGGTAGAACTGAATAGTTTAGTCCATTGGGCTAATGGGGTCAAAGGAAATGGCTCAATTGGATTTGGTTTCTCAACAAAGGATGGCTTCACAAGGCAAGATAGCTAAACAGAGAGCAAATAAAGACTTGAAAAGATGGGATGGACTTAAAGGGGTTGAAGGGCAATTAAGAATCCTTCAACATGTTTTAAGAGAAGAGAACCTGACTAAACACCAATAAAGAGAAATTAATAATTCTTTACTAAATGATTAATATGAATAAACTAGGAAACAAGAGAAATTAAGAATTCACTGTTTATGCTAGTTTAGAAGAAAAAATTGAGAACAAAAATGATTGAAGACAGATTGCACTTAAGCACTTTCTGAATTATTCTTTTTCGTTTTAATATTCAGATATGGAACACAATTGATATAATAAACAAGAAAACAATAGCACATGAGATATAAGATACTTATTTGTCTGAAGTTCAACACATGAATCCTGTGAAAAGTCCTTTGTATTGATTCTTCATCTAGCCAGCTATGTAAAATTTGTCCAACAACACTTTATTCCAAAATAATCAGTCTTACAGCAATGTCTAAGAAATCCACCCTCAATACTCTAAATGAGGGAGTATTTATACAAAATTTTACAATAAAATATCTCATAACAAAGTGAGATATATTCTAGGATGACTAATCATATTTTACAGGAAAATAGGGCCAGATGACCTCGTAGATAACAGATAGAGGCAAACGAATGGTTTGTTGTCCCTATTCTTGAGAGTGTGTTGGAGTTAGGCCCTATGATTTGGCATCTCGCTGTCCTTGATGTAATTCTGTGCTGGCTACTCTGTTTTTATCTTCCTACTGATACACTTCAACCTGCTCTGATACTCTTTACTTATTTGATCCCTGTTTATCATTTTTACCATCTTTAACTATAGTAAAACCAAAATTTGCCTTTTACCAAAGACAAATTACAAAATTTCTAACATTTCTTCCCACCATTTTGGCTGTGGTATTTTAGTTTTTTGAAGCTTTTTGAGGGTTTCATCAGTTTCAGTATACCTGAAGAAGGTAGGCTGAATTGGAAACAAGTGCTTTAATTCATGCTTGACATAGACATGTTTTCTAGGCTGTCATAGAGAACTCTGCTTGTAGGGAGTGCTTTTATTCCTGATGCACTTGTTGATGAACTTTCTTGATTGCCTGCATATTGATTCAATTTATCCACATAATCTATATGCCTCATCAATTTGTCATTAATCACTAAAGGACTAGATAGCCCTTTGCTCTGCAAAATGCCAAATTTCTCCATAAAATCATTAATCTTTGTCCGCATGTCATGGAATCTCCTTTCTAAATTTTGCATCAAAGTCCTTTTCGTTAGTACCCTTTTGATTTCTAGAATGGTCCCTACCTTGTCTTCAATGCCCAGCTCTTCAAGCTGGTACATTTTCTTATTATTCAAAAAATTTATGAGCCTGTTGGCTTCCTCAGGCATTTTTCCTAATTCTGCTCTTATTCTCTGAATTTCTTCTTGGGCTACCTTTACTAAATCAATCTGCTAAAAAATTATTTAGATTGATGGCCAAACATCATTTATTGACAGAATGATGTTGGCCCAAAGAATTTTCCTAATATCTGCCAAACGCTGTCAAATGTAAGGTCCTTTTCTAATGATTTTACCTTATTCTCTAATCCCTTTATCTCCCTTGTCTTTTCTGCAACATTTATTTTTGAGAGATCATACCTCTGTTCCATGTTGGCATAATGTTCTTTTACCTTCTTTAGCTTTGAAACTTGCAGTTTCATGTCCTCCATTGATTTTACTAGTTCCTCTGTGCTCAAATTGGTAATACTGCCCTGTGCTGATCCTACTGTTCCTGTTGTTCCTGTACCTGTGACCACCTCTGCTGTGGCTGCTGGAATGTTTGGTGCCAGAGCAGTTCTAGGGGTTGAGGGGACTGCAGTTGAGACTACTGGTATCACATTGGGAGGCTAAGAGGTCGACTCTCCCTGCTTGTCCTTCAATGATTTTTCAAGTTCTTTCTTAGTCTCGTTTAGTCTTTCATTGAGTTTTAAGACTAAATCCATTAGCTCCTCTTCAGACTTTTTTTTATAATCTCAGCAATTTGTGGATGTCTTGAAGGAGGCAGCTTTAGCTGCTTTCTTAAGGCAACTATGTCTTCATCTTTTTTTTTATTAAGGCTTCTATAGCCTTCACATATTTGGGATCATGACCCAATCCAGTAATTATTTCTTCTAAAGACTTTATTCTATTATCTTTAGCCTGTGAGGAGGCTTTCTCTAGCTATAGTTGGGCAGTTGTGTTATTCAAACAATTTTTCAAGCTTTGGGCCATCATAGCCTTACTATTCAAGGTGGAATAAATCATCTCTCCAGTTTGTTTGTGCAACTCAATTTGATCTAAAGGATGAATATCCTTTTCCATCACCTCAAAATTGGTTCTGAGATAGTTTGCTGCTGATTGAGGCTATTGCACTTTAGGCTTGAAATAGCTCATTATCATTTTTCCTTCTTTAATGTCATAAGCTGACATCAATCTCTTTTGATTTGTGGTATCCATTTTCAAATATTTGTTGTAAACCTGAATCCTCAATGGATCATTTTTGGCTTTTATTTATGTAAATGTTTTCTTGATATCTAAGGCATCTTTCCCTGGTGGCCTAAAAGATGATAGCTCTGCACTTCGTTGTCTTTCTAGCTCCTGTCTCTGTGAGCTAGTGGATGTTCCTCCCGCTGGAAAAGTTTGATGGCTATCTACTCCTTCTCTCCGCTGACTATCAGTAGTGCCTTCAACAAATTTTTCTTCTGAAAGGGGATTTAGCCTTTGCCTTTTGGCACTAGGCTGTTCTGAAGGTCCACTGGCAGGGGTAGTTATTTTCCTGTCTCTCTTTTTGTTTCTTTCCTCATTTAGAGGAGTTTGCAAAATTGGAGGTTCTCCCACATTGCCTTGAGTGGGAGGAGTGCACATTTGGGCCTGTACTTTGGAATTTTCAGGCTATTTTGACACTGCAGATTGCTCTGTGGCTTGAATGTTGGTCTCTAGTTCCTTGCCTTTGGATGTTCTTGTGGCTGGTGTGCTGGTTTCTTGTGAATGTTGCTGAGAGGTTCTAGCAGTAGAGGCACTAATCCCCGACCTTTGTACCTGCCCAAAAGAATATAGGTCAAGTGTTTTCTCAAGTTCTCTCATAACATTCTCAATATTGACCTATTCACTATCATTTTCTACTAGGGTCCCATCCCTCCATTCATCCATATTTGTAAATTGTTCAATCTCTGGAATCCTATGGTGAATGTAGGGTGACAATCTGTTCTTTATTCCTTTATAATAGATAAAGTTGTTAGAGTCATATGGTATCCACCCAAAACTCTTGTGTAACTTAAGATGATCTTCTAAAATTATTTCTGCTTCTCTCCATGCCTCCCTAGTGTTGCAAACAAAAGAGCCTAACTGATTCTTGATTCTAAGTTGAGCTTTCTTCTTGGCATTATAAAAATGGACCAAGTTTGAATTTATCATTTTCCTGAAATATTCCAATGCAAACAGTCTCATTGGAACATAATTTGGTAACTTAAAAGGGCAAAGCTCACACCCATATATCCTGATTTCTATATGGTTCTTATATAGATACCAACCACCTATTCTATACCGCTTGGAGAGCTGAAGGATCTTCTTTATATCACCAATGATCCTAGGAGGGGAAATCTCTGTCAATAAAGTGGTCGTAGGATGAACAAATAGATCAATGAACTCATTGTAGGTGTAAGGGGTATCAAAGGATTCATGGAAAATGGGACTCCAAAAGATAACAAACCTTGGATTTCCTTTGGTGTCAAGTTTCTTGACAGGGAAAGGGAAGTTATTTGACTGATAATATAACATAAGATAATAAATGAAGGTCATATACTTGAAGACTCCTTCATTGTCCAGTCTCAAGAATTGGTCATGAATCTTATTAGCAATGTAGGAGGCATAGTCATACTTGACAATAGGGAGCTTTCCAAGAGTAAAAATTGATAACAACACTAGGGTTACCTCATCAACATATTCACTAGTGTTGAATCCCATTACTAAAGATATCATATCCACTATAAGTCTTCCCATATCTGTGAAGAAGGTCTGTCCATAAGGAGGTGGGCCTTTGAGCTGATATTTTTCTAACATGAAGGTCTGGTAGATGCGAATAAGTTCTGATTGGGATAATTCAGTTGATTTCTCAAGTAAATAGCCAACTGAAAGTGGAGTGAGGGCTTGACCAGGGGAAAATTGCAACATTTCATTGATGGATTCAGCAGTTATGGGGAAGAGGACTATTTGGCTTGGAGACATAATTGGTCTTCAGTTAGGGTCATAGTTTGCATGGCATTGATGAATTAGATCAGGGAAAACATGGACTGAGGGGAGAAAATACATGGGAAGGTTGGATTCCCAGAGTCCTATGATGTCAGAGCTATTCAAGTAGTTATCTCTGCTTTAGCAAAAGACCTTAAGGTGGTTCTTATTAGTGGCTAGGTCTTTTATCTAGAAGTATTTATCCACAAGAGGAAAATAGTCTAAGTCCTTATGAAGGGCATTGATAGGTGCGACATTCAAAACAACGGGGGTTTCCATTTCTGGTTCTTGTGGATTCAGAAAAGGAATTTAGGTTTTCTCCGAGAAATGGGAAAAATAACAGGTCTGGGAACTTATATGGTGAAACAAAGACTAAATTATACTGAATTTTACTCTTTTTTATGTGGAATTATAGTGTAAAACGAGAATTTGCAGGGTTTCTGTGGGAATTTGATAAATCGGTTTGTTTGGGGAATGAACAGTGCAATAACAGGTGCTGGTAGTGGCTAACAGGTTCTGGGCTGCGTCGGCTGCAAGTTTTTTAGCAAGTTGGTGATTGAAAACCTCGGACAGGTGACCTCGACATTCTTTGCATGGGAGCACAGGTTTGCAGTACGAAGGGCAAAAATGACTTATTTGTTTTATTTATAAATTCAAGGGCTGGCAGGTGTTTTAAGATTTTTGGCGGATGATGTCAGTGGAGAATGATGTTACGTTCTTATCGTATGTAGGAGGGTGGTAAGCGGTTTCACATCGCACTGCTTTTGGGGAAGGGCGGTAATGGGCCTTGGACCAGCGATTTCACAGATTGCTTGACGCGTGGTGGAGGTATTGTGCGAAAACTGCTTGGTGATCGTGTGCTAACGCATGGTCACCAAGGGTCATGTGATATTGATAATAACCATCAGATCTGGAGGACTTGATCGGATGGTGGACGGGAGGCGCAATGTAATGGGATTTAACGAGAGTGGGCCCGACATAATTAAGAGTTAATTAATTGTATCGGGGTTGAAGGGATTGGACTGGGAGGTTGTTAATTAACCATGAGGTTAATTAATTCTATTTATTTATGAGGCAGGTGATTTAGGATGTTAATTAGTTAATGAGTAACTAATTAATCCTAATTAAGTATGATTTATGGTTATAGTTAACCAGAGGCGGGATATATAGTAATTTAGTAATTTCGGGGTTTTTTATATATTTAAATAATATGGGAAAGGGTGAATTTTTGTGCAGGAGTTATATAATATAATTTAATAGTTAATATGGAAATGTGATGAAAAGCACCAAGTAAAAACATTATAATTGTGCATTTAACTTAGGCTTTAGTGAGAAAAAGGTTTTTTTATGGGATATTATGTAATTTTCTTAAGTAAAATAGGATTTTACTTAGGAAAAGTATTATGAAAGTGAAGGAATGATTTAAGGATGGTTTCAAGTAATTAGGCTTTTAAATTATTGGACTGAGGGTCCAGTCCCTCCAGAAGTCAGAGAAATGCTCTGAGCCCCTCCAATTTAGCAAATACCTTAGTACTTAGGGGAAATTAATGAATAATTAGGGAAAATGAGAAGGGGAGTTAATTATTCTGACTTTGCTTTGCTTGAGATGCTTTCAATGTACTGTATGCCTTGGTCTTGTGATAAAAGTGAAGGATTAACACATTTAGAGACATTATTCATCACATATGATTCTGCAACATCAACTACCTACCCTACCTACTTTAACCTATCATTTTTTCTTCTTTATTAGGGTGCACTTAAACTGGAAAACCCTTTTCAACTTTTCTTTTCTTTTACATAATGATATCTATCTAAATCTACACTTATTACATCCAAGGGCTTAGATTAAACTGTTGAGCTCCTTTTATTCACTCTACCTATCTACTTATCTACCAAGATTAAACTGTTTGGTCAAATATTTATTCTCTATTTCTACAACGTGAAATTGAAAAATGAATTAGCCAAGTTTAAACAGTTTGACTATTCATGAATTGTGGCATAAGTGACAAGCTGCACACAATTATTTATTACACAAAAGTAAAAATTAGTGGCATTTAGACTTGCAAACTTTCCCGGTCTATATTTTTGTTTGGGGTTCATTTTATTTCTTTTTTTGACCATCTTTTATTCTTTTTACCCTTTGATTTTTCTTTTAGGGTATACCCTCTTTACATTTTTTAAATTTTTTGATTTTTTGAAAATATGGAAAACCTTTGCAACAAGAAAAGGTATGGACATATTACATAACTCATCAAGTCAATCATGACATATGACACCTATTGGTATAGGGCCTAATAGTGGCTCCACTTGGGAATGGCTTTCCCTGGTGGAAAGTGAAGAATAGTAGATCAGACGGCCTTTGAATGACTTTGAATGCATTATGCAATCTTCCTTTTCCTACTGCTTTATTGTATGTATGACAATGGTACTTCTGAAGCTCAGGGCCTTCTCTTCGGGCTTCAACTCCAAAACCATTGTCCATTCAAAACTTGACATTACCAAGGATATAGTATGTACATGTTAATCATTATGATAAGTCCTAATAAGTAGTATCAAAGTAATGTTTTAACATTCGACCATTGACTGGTCCTTCTTCTGCTTCTGTGCCATCCAAGTTCTTCAAATAATGTGTATTGTTTCCTTGTAGGGAATAAATAATATATGGTCCTTTCCATAGGAAATCAAACTTCCCATGTTTCTTTTTATCCTTTCTTTTGGAATCCCATCTTAGCACTTTGTCTCCAGGATGGAAATCTTCTACCTTGGTTCTTCTATCAAATACCTTCTTGAGCTTTTCCTGCCATATTTGGGATCTTTGGTATACCTCTTCTTTAGTCTACTATAAATTTATGGTCTGATTTATCCTCCTTTGGATATCATTGGGTTCCGCTTGAGCTTCTTGGATTAATTTCATAACAGGAACCCCTAAGGATGAAGGAAATACAACCTCCATACCATACACTAACTCATAGGGACTGGTGCCAATGGATTTTTTGGTTGTCATCCTGTCTGCCCATAGTGCATTTAGTAGTTTCTTATGCCAAGTCTTTTTATTTTCTTCGAGAAATTTCTTAATGATATTAATGAGGCTTTTGTTGGAAGATTAAACTAAACCATTACCTTGTGGGTAATAGGCAGTAGAATGGCCTAGGGTAATGTGGTATTTGTTGTAGAAACTGATCATCTTTCTTGACTTAAAAGTTGCAACATTATCAGTTATGATTTTGGTGGGGTAGCCAAATCTGGACAATATATTGGTTTCTAGGAAACGTATGATTATAGTGTCATTAGCCTGTCTGGAGGGGATAGCCTCTATCCATTTGGTAAAATAATCAGTGGCAGTGAGAATCCATTTATATTGGCCAGAGGAGGGAGGATGGATTTCTCCAATGAAGTCAAGACCCCATTGTTGAAATGGGTTTTCAGTAGAAATGGGTTTCAGGGGTAAAGGTAATAGTTTTCTCTTGCCCTCAAAATTTTGGCATTTATGGCATGAAGTGACAAATTTCTTTACATCAGCATACAAGGTTGGCCAATAGAAACCAGCCCTTAAGATTTTATCAGCAGTTGATTTCCAGTAGAGGTGTCCACCACATTCACCTGTATGAAATTCTTGAAGAGCTTTGTTGGCTTCATCTTTTAGTAAACAATTTAATAAGATTCCTTCATGATTTTTCCAAAAAAGAGCATTGTCTAAAATACAAAATTTTAAAGCTTTCATCTTCAAAAACCTATTTTTTGTTCTGGATAATTCTGGAGGAGCCTGCAGGTTTTGTAACACATAAATTATATCAGCATACCAAGGTGAATTTGAAAAGGCCTCGCTGATTTGTGGAGTTGCCATCTCCTGTTGGTCATCCAGTTCATTTATATCTAGGGCTTGACAAGTTGTTTCTGCCATGAGTTTGGCCATTCCCTATCCTTTTATCAATTTAGTAGGTTTTATTTCAATATCATACTCTAAAATGGTAGCAATCCATTTACCTCTTTTGCCCTCAATTCCATCCTAAGTCAGGATGTCCTTGACAATAAAATTTGGTACATAGGCTATCACATGAGAATATAAGATGTAAACTCTGAAGTCCTTAATTGCTTTAACAAGTGCAAATGTTTGTTTTTCCATGATGTTGTATTTTAGTGATGCAGCTCTAAGTGCTTTACTAAAAAAGGCTATAGGTTTTTCACATCCTTGGTCATCCTTTTGTAGTAAAATAGTTGCTATAGTGTGCTCTCAGGCAAAAGAAAAAACTATGAAATCTCTATCAAATTGGGGACTTGTGAGGACCGATGTTCTAGTTAAAGCCATTTTAATTTCTTCAAATGCTTGTTTGGCCTCTACTGTCCATTTTATACTTGAATACTTATTTAACATGTTATTAAGTAATCTAATTAGTTCTGCTAAGTTAGATATGAATATTCTCAAAAAATTTATCTTTCCTAAAAAAGCTTGAAGTTCTTTGATGCTTCTGGGATGAGGGATCTATAAAATTGCTTCTATTCTAGCAGGGTCAATTCAAATGCCATCTTTTGAAATGATGTGACCTAAGAGCTTACCTTCTTCCAGGCCAAATAAGGACTTCTTAGGATTTAAAGATATACCATATTTTCTGCATTTGAGGAATACTTGTCTAAGATGATCTAAATGCTGATGATCTAATTTAGAAAAAACAGTTAGGGCATCCAGATATATGACAAGAAAATCATGAATTTCTTTAGCAAATGCAATTTCCATTGCTCTCTGGAAAGTAGCTCCTGCATTTTTAAGTCCAAATGGCATTTTGATATACATAAATGTACCCCATGGTGTGGTAAAGGAAGTTTTTTCTTGGTCATCAGGATGAAATAGAATCTGGTTGTACCTTGAAAATCCATCTAACAAAGAAATTCTTGAATAACCTACTACCCTTTGAAAAATATGGTCCATCTTAGGTAGAGGGTAATTATCCTTCAGAGAAACCTTATTCACATTTCTCAGATCTACACATAGTCTGATTTCCCCAGTTTTCTTCCTAGTTGGTACTAAATTTGATACCCACTCTGAAAATATTATGGGTGGAATTATCCCTGCCTCATACATATGTTTAATTTCTTTTTCAATTAGTGGTAGCAGCATAGGGTTGATTCTTTTGAGTTTTTGTTTGAATGGTTTCTGGTCTTCCTTCAAAGGTATTGTACGCTGAATTATAGAGGTGTCATATGATTTCAAATCCTCATAACTCTAGGAAAAGTCATCCTGGAATTCTCTCATAAGTTCAACGTATTTTAACTTTTGATCAGGAGGTAAAGACTTTGATAGTTTTATCATTTTTGGGTTTTCTTCTTTCCCTAAGTTATATTATTGAATGTCTGTCTTTAGTGGTACCATCTTTGGTTTCTTAGGAATGTCATTGGAATCAAAGAGGTCTTCTAGGGGGGTTAATATTTTAGGCAGATGATTGTATTTTAGATCAATGACCTCTGCTTCTTCTTCATTTATTTCGTCAATGTCCATCTGTTTAAGATCTTGCACTTATTTTTTAGTAAATTTTGTGGGATGTAGAATTTGAATTGCATTTTGTTCTGAAATGTCTATTTCTACCTCATCTATTTGGTTAAAGTTTGTGACTATATCAACATCTATTTGACTGTGAGAAAATTCTTTGTCTAAAGTTAGAAAATTATTAATCTATTCATCATCATCGAAAACTTGCCAATTCTTCAGATTGTCAGGGATGGCTAGCCTAAGCCTAATTTCAGCAATAAACTAATGATTATGTTCGAGAGGTAACTTACAGGCACTGGTAAACATAGCCAGACTGTGAGCATGTAAGTTGTGTTGCCTAAGTACTACAGCAAGCTTAGTTTCCAAAAAAGTATTAAGAATCTCTATAATTGTTCCTCTATAGTATCCTAGTCTAGGATCCCTAGTTAAGTACTTCCCTTTAATCTGTTTAATGATTAATTCTGAATCCCCTATGATAGATACCCTAATTGATCCTAATCTTTTTACAAGTTTATGTCCAAGCAAAAGAGCTTCATATTCTACCATATTATTGGTGCACTTAAAGTTTAATCTGTAGGCATGGCCTTCAGCATGGTCATTTTCTAACTCATGCACCCAAACTCCTACCCCTACCCCTAATTTGTTGATTGAACAATCAAATTCTAGGTGCCAAAGAATTTCATGTACATAATCAGTGTCAAGGGTGATGGGGATTTAGATTTTTGTTTTCATCTGATTTTTCTTTGCTATCCAAATCATCCTTGGTATCTGAAATTTCCTGAATTTGAAGATTTTATTTTCCATTTTTAATTTCTTTTGGTTCTGCTGCTAAAACTTGTTCATTGTTGATAGGATTGGTTTCGGCATTGTACAAAATAAATGAATCCATATTAGAGTGTACTGAGTAGATAGGGAAGTTTTGTGGTCTTTCCTGACTACTTACTACATATTTCATTAATGTCTCTCTGTATAGCTTCTTAGGTTGGACGAAAACAGAGATAATAGCATAAGACATGTCCAATTGAAGTGATCCTTGGAGCATAGCACCCCAAGACCTGGATAATAAAATTCCATAATTTGGAGGTATATCTGCTACTACTATATCCATCAAGATTGTTTTGGCAGGGTATTGAACTAAAGAAACACACAAGTCGTTTATTAATCCTAAACATCTCACTTGACTTGAATCAAAGGAAAAGAGATCTTTATAAGGCCTAGTGATATCAATATCTAATTTCTCCATTACTGACTTGGGCATTAGGTTGTGAGATGCCCCAGAATCAAACATAGCATTGTGGAGGATTTTTTCATGAATATTCAAGCTCACATAAAAGGGAGGAACACTTTCTTCTAAATGTTTACCATTTACTTCAAGTCCAAAGATTAGTTTTGGTTGATCATCAAAAACATTAACAGAATCTTCAGTTCTAGTGATGTTCAGTGATCTGTTGATTTGAGTTCGGTAGGCATCATGTTTAGCTAATTCTGACAATGGAACAACAATCTTTAGCTTGCCTACTTCAGTTTCTAGATTAAAAGGTTTTTCTGTTTGAGCTTTGTTGTTTCGAATAGTGGGATTCTCTTTGCTTTCTATATTTTTAGTGTTTTCTTCCTTTTCAGGAGTAGGGTTATGATTAAAAGTTTCTCCTAAATCAACTTTTGGGGGCTCTTCCACATTTCCTTTGGAAGGGGAAGGAGTGGAGGAAGGTCTATTATTTTGTTGAGTATCAGAAATATCTTCAATTATTAGATTAGAGGGATTATTGTTTTATCTAGACAAAATTTGTAAATGTGGAGGGTCTGCTTTACCTTTGATAGGCTGTTTTGGAGACTTCTGTTTGTTGCTTTCAAGAATGTCGATTTTTCTACTCCTTAAGTTATACTATTTGTGCACTTCGTAGATAGCTGTATCATATCCCTCCCTAAAGTCAAATGATTCTCCTGACTGAGTTTGAAATTGTCTGAGAATGTGAGCCTCTTGATCATCTTGAGTTAGGGAAACTTCTCCTTCATTGTTAAGCCCCATTAGATTTATTTGAGTGTCTTTTGGTGCATCTTCATAAGTGGAAGCTTCTACATAATTTTCCTAGAATGGTGGTCTAATGTTTTGATCTGGGCTAGTTTTTCCATGGTTTTGGTTTTGGTTTTTGAGGAAATTTGGGTTTTTCCCTGTATTGAATGGCTGACCATCCCAAGAAGATTTTCTTTCTATGGTTTCCACTCTATATCCTAGTCTTGCCATCCCTTTGATTATAGCATCTAGTTTCTGTTCAATGGGAGAAGCTTCTTCTTTTACTGGTATCCTTCTTTCACTTCTAACCTTGGC
>APFE031490158.1:169375-181616 GCA_000404065.3 Pinus taeda
TATAGTGTAAAATGAGAATTTGCAGAGTTTCTGTGGGAATTGGATAAATACTTGTGTTTGGGGAATGAACAGTGCAATAACAGGAGCTGGTAGTGGCTAACAGGTTCTGGGTTACGTCAGCTGCAAGTTTTTTAGCAAGTTGGAGGTTGAAAATCTCAGACAGTTGACCTCGATGTTTTTTGCATGGGAGCACAAGTTTGCAGTACGAAGGGCGAAAATGACTTATTTGTTTTATTTATAAAGTCAAGGGTTGGCGGGTGTTTTAAAGATTTTGGGCAGATGATGTCAGCAGAGAATGATGTGACGTTCTTGTCGTATGCGGGAGGGCGGTAAGCAGTATCACATCACACCTCTTTTGGGGAAGGGCGGTAATGGGCCTTGGACCAGCGATTCCATGGATTGCTTGACGCGTGGCAGAGGTACTGTGCAAAAACCGCTTGGTGATCGTGCGCTAACGCGCGGTCACCAAGGGTCTGGCAATATTGATAATAACCATCAGATCTGGAGGACCTGATCGGATGGTGGACGGGAGGTGCGATGTGATGGGATTTAACGAGAGTGGGCTTGACATAATTAAGAGTTAATTAATTGTATCGGGGTTGAAGGGATTGGACGGGGAGGTTGTTAATGAACCATGTGGGTTAATTAATTCTATTTATTTATGAGGTGGGTGATTTAGGCTGTAATTAGTTAATGAGTAACTAATTAATCCTGATTAAGTATGATTTACGGTTATAGTTAACCAGGGGCGAGATATATAGTAATTTCGGGGATCTTCATATATTTAAATAACACGGGAAAGGGTGAATTTTTGTGCAGGAGTTATATAATATAAGTTAATAGTTAATATGGTAATGTGATGAAAAGCGCCAAGTAAAAACATTAGAATTGTGCATTTAACTTAGGCTTAAGTGAGAAAAGGGTTTTTTTATGGGATATTATGTAATTTTCCTAAGTAAAATAGGATTTTACTTAGGAAAAGTCTTATGAAAGTGAATGAATGATTTATGGATGGTTTCAAGTACTTAGGCTTTTAAATTGTTGGGCCGAGGGTCTGGTCCCTCCAGAAGTCAGAGAAATGCTCTGAGCCCCTCCAATTTAGCAAATACCTTAGTACTTAGGGGAAATTAATGAATAATTAGGGAAAATGAGAAGGGGAGTTAATTATTTTGACTTTTCTTTGCTTGAGATGCTTTCAATATACTATATGCCTTGGCCTTGTGATGAAAGTGAAGGATTAACACATTTAGAGACATTATTCATCACATATGATTCTGCAACATCAACTACCTACCCTACCTACTTTAACCTATCATTTTTTCTTCTTTATTAGGGTGCACTTAAACTGGCAAACCCTCTTCAACTTTTCTTTTCTTTTACATAATGATATATATCTAAATCTACACTTATTACATCCAAAGGCTCAGATTAAACTATTGAGCTCCTTTTATTCACTCTACCTATCTACTTATCTGCCAAGGTTAAACTGTTTGGTCAGATATTTATTCTCTATTTCTACAATATGAAATTGAAAAATGAATTAGCCAAGTTTAAAGAGTTTGAATATTCATGAATTGTGGCACAAGTGACAAGCTCCACACAATTGTTTATTACACAAAAGTAAAAAGTAGTGGCATTTAGACTTGCACACTTTCCTGGTCTATATTTTTGTTTGGGGTTCATTTTCTTTCCTTTTTTGACCATCTTTTATTCTTTTTACCCTTTGATTTTTCTTTTAGGGTATACTCTCTTTACATTTTTAAAATTTTTTGATTTTTTGAAAATATGAAAAACCTTTGCAACAAGAAAAGGTATGAACATATTACATAGTTCATCAAGTCAATCATGACATATGACACCTATTGGTATAACGGCCTAACAGGATTCATGGAACCAAGAAAAATGTGCTCAAAAACCCTAGGAGAGGGAAATGAGCCTTAAAAGCACAACTGAGGCAAAAAGGTATAAGATGACCCACTCACTTACAAATGATAGTTTGGAACCTGTAATAATGATGACAACTCTTTTAATGATGGTACACTCAGTTGAGGGGTGACATGGACTAGTACTTGGAAAACTTTGGAAGGAGTGAAAAAAGTCCTAGACCTAATATCCAATGACCAAATTTTTACTTGAAGACTCAATGAAATGAAAAAATTTGACTTTGACACCCTAAGACCACTTTGTAAGACCATGTTTGATCGCTGGTGGAAGGCTGCAAGTACTGACACTAACATCATGGGTGATAACTGTGGCTTGCGATTGATCCCCATCCTGATGTTCATATCCATGAACACCCAAAATATTTTTCTCTCTCTTATCCTCTGTGTGTCCCTGATTTCCCACAACGAAGTGTACTTCACTGCCTCTCGAAGGTCCTGCATGATCGATGGGAACTGGCTATCTTCGGGCAAATCTCATGCCACCAGTACTATTGAAAACAGGAGCCATGCATAATGGAATATTTTTCCTTGCTCTTGTACCTCACGATGGTTCGCAAGGAACTCACTGCATAGATGGTTTTCCCAGTTGAACTGGACCCGTTCCATGCATTGTGCTACTAGTGCAACCACTGGCACGGGCACCTCATCCGTGCGACACTTCCGCATCACCTTCCTTGCCAATATCTGTGTTGCGACCTTAACTGCAGGGTTGTTGATGTTGGAGATGGCATACCCTCGCTTCTTCTTCTCCAACTTAAATTTCTTTTTCATGGCCTCCATGATGTTCAAGTCATAAGAAGAGCTTCGGCGTAAATCACATGAAAAGGATATTTGTCGACACGTTTCGAACCAACTAGTTGGTTCGAAACGCGTCGACAAATATCCTTTTCATGTGATTTACGCCGAAGCTTTTCTTATAACTATGATGGTCAAGTCATCACTTTTTCCCTACGAAATATTTGTTGGATCCTCCCCTATGCAAGGGAGCCATGTGATCCTGTGAATTAGATGGTCTGTGATTGGGATGGGCTCATCCAGCCATAAGCACCCATCATGCACCAAGCAGAGCGGCTTCCTGATGATGAAAATAGTCACTAGGGTGTAGTGGTAATGCAGCACCTAGAGCAAGTTTAGAAACCCTGCTTTCTCAACACCTTTGAGCCATTTGCATGGCTCCAACTCTATCATTCCAGCTGACGTGTCTATCTTCTTGCGCATTAGCTCTGCAATCGCTAAATGTGGGAACTTCTCATGGTCTGCGAGGTCCCAGTCTTCAAACTTTAACATGGGGACCCGTCCCAAGTGTGCTCCTTCAAAAATAATATCATCTGGGAGTAGTGGAATTTGCAGAGAGCTCTTGCTCTCATCTATATCCTTAGGTACCTTGGATTTACCCTTCCACGGAGGAACATATGCAGGCAGCTTGGTGAGAGGGTCAACACCTTGGGTTTCAAATTCCATCTATACATCCTCCTCCTCCACCAAGATTTCTTCAAACCCTTCCTCCTCATCGGCCTCCAAATTGATGGCCTTCCCCTTTTCCTCCATTGTGAGCTTGGCCTTTAGTGGATTTTTGGGCAAGACATGCACCAGTACCATGGCCTACTTATCCTTCTTAGGTCTTGACGTGCACGATGATTTAGGGATCTCAGTGACTATTTCGGTGCTCTCTGGGGCTTCCACTTTTGCAATTTCATGTGCGGCTCCCTCTTCTATTACTACTCCTGTGTCCTTGGATTCTTTGGGTGCTGCTATAGTGCGATTCCATAGTTCTCTCGGTGCCTCTGGTAATTACTCAAGCAATGAATTCACTTTCAGAATATCGAACAAGTCTCAGTTCATGAATATCTGAGTGCACAACAACTCAATTCTCAAATTGCCAATTTTTGTTTGCTGGACAAACTTTTGTAATTTATAGTGCCTTTCAAATTTGAATTCGGCTGTTCCCCATAAATTTCACCTTAAATGCCTACTGCCCACTCCATTTGGTCTCAAACCAAGCATCATATCGTGAATAGTGTCTGTAGCGGTCACTTTCCAGTCGACCCACGCGGCAGCGTAACTACCCTCGCGCTGTTGCGGACCTTGTGACACTTCGCTACTACACGTAGTCAAGATATCGTGCAGTTTTGGGCATAGTAGTTTATAGTCCCGCGCCACCTTTTAGCTGCTTGGAGCGCTAAGACTGTGCTTCTGTCGATTAGTCAGTTGGCTGGGCCACCTGTATATGGCTTCAAATGACTATCATTTACTTTTCCTAGGAAGGGTTCTCCATTTAACTTTACCAACTGCACTGCGCCACCATCGGTAATCTCCTTAATAACATACGGCCCCAGCCAATGCATTCTGAGTTTCCCTGGGAATTTATCAAATTTACTATCATACAACAACACCAAATCATTCAACTTAAAGGTGCACATATTAATATGTTGATCGTGCCATGCCTTTTCACACTGCTTTTGGACCTGCTGGTGAAAGTCAACCAAAAATCATTCTTCTTCGAGCTCATCCATCTATGCGAGCCTCTCCTCCAAGGCTTTGCGATCCATCATACCTGTGAGCACTGCTATGCGCAGACTAGGCATGATGTATTCCATAGGAATTATGGCTTCCACCCCATAGACAAGCCTAAAAGGTGTCTGTCCCGTCAGTTTCTTGCATGTTGTTCAATAAGCCCATAACACTGCAGGCATGCGTAGGTCCTAATCACTTCGCTGTACATTGCATACCTTGGTCATCACAGTTTCCAGTACTTTGTTGAACACTTCTACTACCCCATTAGCCTGTAGGTGATACAGTGTGCTATTCTGATGATATACCTGAAACTCTTTCGTCAGTGCACTGATCGTTTCAATCAAGAAGTGTGTACTGCGATTGCTCATCAAGATATTCGGACATCTAAATCATGTCAGTACATGTTCAAACAGAAACATCGCGGCAGTCGCACCCATGCAATCCTCCACCGGCTGCGCTTCTGCCCAACGAGTCAAATACTCCATCGTAGTGATAATATACCTTGTGCCTATCTTTCCTTAAGGTTGAATAGGTCCTACAAAATCAATTGCACACTTTTCGAAAGGCTGCAACATCATTTGTGGATTCAAAGGTATTTCATCCCTCTGCGATGGCTTACCTGTTCTTTGACATACATCACATGCCTTGCAATATACTTTTGAGTCCTGATGACGGGTTGGCCACCACAAACCTACGAGTAGAATCTTCTGCACAGTTGCTCTTCCTGCATAATGTCCTCGCACAGCGCTCCCATGAGCATTTGTGAGGATGTTGCTTTGTTAAAATTTAGCTACATACCTTCACAGTATTTCATCATTCCCCATCTTGTATAGATGCCTAGAAATGACAGAGAAATCTGCCGCGTGCACCACTAATTCCTTCTTTTTCTGGACAGAGTATCCTTTTGGCGTAGTTCTAGTTATTAGAAAGTGTATTATATATTCAAAATTTCCATCCGCTACGTGCACAACAAAGAGTTGTGCGTCGGGTAATCCTTCCTTCAAACTAGTAGGTTGTTCCCCTATCTCGATGTGCGACAGGTGATCTGGTCCCGCGTTCAATCATCTGGGCTTCACAACAACTTCAAAATTGTATTCCTGGAATAATAAAAGCCATCTATAGATGTGCCCCCCCAACACAGGTTTATTGACCAGGTATTTTAGCATGGAGTGATCCGTATACATTTTAAAGTGGCCTCCTAGCAAGTAGTGATGATACTTATGGAGCGCATACACAATAGCCAATCCCTCACGTTCGGTGGTGGAATAGTTCTTCTCTTCTTTGGATAATCCACAACTTGCAAACACGATAGGGTGATCCAGGCCTTCTCTGCCATCCTGTGTTAGTACTGCCCCCAACACTATACACGACGCATTAACATGGACATGAAACTATTTATTTTAGTTCGGGAAGACATGAATTGGTGCAGTAACCATATTTTCTTTCAATATATCCAGGCTTTTCTTAAAGTCATTGTTCCAATAGTACTTGACATCCTTCTTCAACAATTTTTTCCATCGGCATGGTGATCTGGGCATAGCCCTTGATAAACTTCCTATAATATCCCGTATGTCCAAGAGTAGCGTGCAACTGTTTCACACTTCTCGACACTTCTAAGTTCAGGATCACCATGATCTTCACGGGGTCTACCATTAGCCCTTGTCAAAAAACTACGTGCCCCAATAGGTTCCCAAAAGGAACAAGAAACACACACTTCTTAAGGTTGAGCGCGATCTAGTATCTTTGACAGGTATCCAACATCAAGCGCAAGCTCACTACATGGCACTTAACCAACCCAAATACAGTCTAGTCATCAAAATATACCTCCAAGAACTTATGAATATATTCCATGAATGCCATAATAACGATGTGTGAAAATATGGCGGACGCATCCTTCAATCCAAATGACATGACAGTGTGTTGAAAGCAACCCCACTCAGTTGCGAAGGTTGTCTTGCTCCTATCCTCTAGTGCAATTTTGATCTAGTGGTACCCTGAGAACCCATTAGTGAAAGAATATGCTTCCTGACCACCTACATTGTCTAACACTTCATCCGTGAACGGAGTTGGCAATGGATCATGCACACAGGCATCATTCAATTTTCTGTGATCCACGCATATCATTATCTCATCCTTCTGCTTCTTCTCTTGCACCACCATTGGGCTTACCCAATTGGATTCTTCCATAGGCTCAATGATGCCTGTCGCGAGCATTTTATCTAGTTCTTCTCCTTGTATTTTGGATTTAAGTGGTATGACCTCTGCTTAACTAGCTTCGCATTAGGTTTTAACGTGATCTTCATTACTCCTAAATCTCTGATTATCACTTTCAAATATGTAAACTTGGTCTGGAATAAGTCCTGATACTCACAGAGTAACTCAGTGACCTTATCCATTGTTGCATCGTCCGAGTAATATTTGATCCTTTCGAATTTGGGTTCTGCCTCTGTACTAATATCCATCTGCTTAGTCTTCACTGATGCAGTTATATCAGGGTTCTTAATCTGTGGTCCTTGAACCTTGTGGTGGCCTTCCATCTCTGGAATGTTAATTTTCCATATATCTTCATCCTCTTCTTCAACAATTACATTATAACATTCTAGCGCGTAACTAAGCTGAGTAGCCCATTTAGGTTGCGTCAGGTCTAAAGGATCCTCCGGATCCTAAAGATGGCTGCTTTCACCTCTGGTAGCGCTTCCTCAATTCCGTCAAACCCATCCTCAAAAATAAATGTCATCATAAACCCTTTGCATAGGACATCCCATTCACCTGCCCCAAGGCGAAGCTCTGTTTCTACATACCAATTCATTGGTATAACATCCAAGGTATGACAGAATAGATGAACCCACTCAAATTGCGGCTTTTCTCCATAAGCCTGTGTCCACTTGGCCAGATGCGTGTGTGGATCATCCTGTCCATTGGACTTGTCTGTCAATCACATCTTATGCTTCCCAAATTGTACTCTCATAATTTTCCTACATTCGCGCCAACCATCAAAGCTTCCTTTGTGCATACCCCACCATCTAGCGGGTGTAGCGCACAGTACCCAGTCCAAGGCCTGGAAGCATTGTTTTTCTAGCACCTCCCTTTCAAATGCATCCAAGGAGGTATCGACCTCATTCAGACCATCATAAGTAGGAAGATATCTTACTTCTATCGACACGCAGCGTAGCAACTAGGTCATTATATTGTAATTCAACGTAGTTACCTCATGTAACCGATTCTGCCATCACTCTATTTCTTCGTCAAAATCTGAAGTGCAGGAGCTCTCGCACTCCCATGCAATCCACCCACCTGCGGTGGGATTCACCCAGTCTTGGTCTCACACTATTATCTTATAAATGTAGTCTAGGTCATCATCACTTTCATAATCGTGGACTGACTCTGTATAGCGCGATCCTTTAGCAGGGTCCAGGGGTATAATTACGTGCAGGGAATTCTTCTCAAAGATCATTTTCCACTTCTTTAGATTAATTACCCCATTCATATCAGTGGCCCAGTCATTTCCTAAGAGCCCGAGGTAGGGATTATTGTCATCAAAAATCTCTATCACTTCGAAATCTGCTAGTGTGCTCGCTCCCTCAATATCCACAGTTATTCCCTGCAATGGCCCATGGGTATTATTTTTTGTTGATTCACCATCCTTAGCTGAATTGAAGACCATTGCAGTGTAGGTCGCCCCATTCGCTCCCATGTCTATTTTGGCATAACATTCACTTCTAATCCCAAATCCAAAATGACTTGATCCATCTCATATTCTCTGATCTGTGCAATTAGTCTCATTTCTCATCCCATCCTTGTTCTATGTTTTCCAATCTTGCGGACTACGTGTAGTTCTCCTGGAATGGTCCCAATGCATCTATTAATGAGTTCATGTAACCCTGTCACAGCCTTACTGTCGCGCAGTAACTTCATATAGGTTTCCAGGAATGTTGTGAACATAGATGGGTCCATTTCCGGCTCCGATTTATCTTTTCTTCCTGAAGTGGAGGCATCAACGAAGCTCTTCGTAGCTTCCATTAATTTTTCCCAAGCGCGCTCAAAATCAAAATTAACTTCTTTCATCAGAGATTTGTGAACCTAGGTATTATCTTCTGGCTGTTTTCCTTTGTCATCTTCTGTTGCGATTCCACATCGGAGCACAATGTTTAAATTCAGGGCTTCCTCGTGTGGCTCAGACCTCATCATCTGCAGGTTCTGAGTCGAGGGAGGTGGTAGCGCTCCTTTGTCGCGTATCCTAGCTATCAGCATAGGACAATCTTCTGTCTCATGATCAAACAACATTCAATACTTTCACGATGGGCATGTTGGATTCTTGCAATCATGGGCATAGTGTCCTGGCCCTCCGCAATTGTAGCAAATCAACTGTCTGTGACCTCTTCCAAGTCCTCCACCACCTTGGCCTCGTCCACGTCATTCCTTCATTTTGGTCAAGGGGCCACATTTTGGCCTGAACTCTATAGGTGAGATTTCTATCCATCATAAACTCATAGCTTTTGCAATTATGCTCGTCATGTCCTACCGACGTACAAAAGTTGCAGAACAATTGTTGCAAATTTTGCATATAGTTCTATAACAAATGACAATTGTCCGTGGCATGTTTTCCAGCTATTTGATAGATCGCGCACCACAAAGCAGGCGCCGCACTAGGTCCTTCTTAAGCTTTCGACCTTAAAAGCACCGGTACTCCTCCTGCGAGGAAATTTGTAAAAATTGGGCAGTGGTCTTTGTCATGACCCTAACTCTTGCATTTCACACACCATACTTCTTCGTGCACTTCTAGTCGAACCGTCTTGTCCTATTTCAAACTATACATCTCAAGGCATAGAATCTTTAGCTGCACATGGATCTACTGAACTCCTAGGTTAGGATCCTGCATCGGGGTCTCATGTAGCCTGATAGAAATCTCTAAGGCCTCTACCTAAGTTGTTATCTTCTGCTGTGATAGCGCACTCCTTAAATGTGGTGGTAGTGAAGCTAAAAACCATTCGCAATGATGTCCGTCTGTCAGATTCACATTGGAATCATGGATCATACATTTCAACCTCTGATCTAGTTCCCAAGGAGTCTTGGTTGGTAGCATCGTGATCTCTTTAAATACCACAATCGACTACGCTTCAAATTTAGGCTTGATAAATTCTCTATTTAGTGATGTTTGGATATCTGTGACTCTTGCATTTGGGTTATCATTAGAGTACATAATATACCAGGTCAGTACGCGATCTTGTAGGGTGCTAGCCAGTGTCACTTTATTTATATGGTCATCTATAACACCTAGCACTTTCCATATAACCCTTACAATGAACTAGAATTGGTATGGATCTTCATTTCCCAAGCCTTCGAACACAGGCAACTTCAATGTGTTTGCCATACTGAATCACAGTGGTGGTGGAGTTGGTACGAGTGAAGATGGAGGTGATGGTGGTGAAGTTCGTGGTGGTGTGGGTAGAGGTGGAACTCATGGAATTATTTGTCTTATCAGATGAATAACACTTCATGGAGAGACCTTCGCGAGCTCTTCCTTGTCCCCTCACGGAGGTGAAATCAAGGGGCTATTTTCTAGACCCTTATTTCCTTCGTTCTTGTAAACCTTTCCACTTTGTGTAGCTCCAAACATCAATGTAACTGCATAACCCTCTTTTTTCACAACAACATTTTAATCCAACTATTCAAAGACTTTACGTACTTACCTCATGGTCCTTTGAGAAGGTGTCACTCTGCCTCGCTGTAGTTGACTAAGGTGTCAACCATGAACTCAGTAACAAATCCTCCTATAATACGATCAAGCCAATGATCGAAGACGCATGCGATGTTATCCTTCGATGCTTCCAACCTTCACACTAACTCTGGGGTCCACACAATAGGACCGTCAAGTTTCCACCTTCCTTGGCTATCTACTAACTTCGCGATCCACTCGTATAGCTTAGTAGGGAAGGACGTGAAAAAGATTTCATGGATCTCCGTATACAGGTAGCTGTCTAACCACTCTTCTTTTGATAGTCGTGGGTTTCTGTTCTCCTGCATCGCAAACTCGTGAATTCTTATGTCCGACCAGCCTTTTATTTCCTTCTTAGTTGGATTCCAATGATATGACATCGCACATCTCTCATGCAGATTCTGGTCCCGGTAATGGAACCATTTTCGGCCTGACCTAGGTTCAGAGTTATTTAACCAAACAAATCCCCACACTACTACCCCTTTCGGCATCAACCCGCGGAGCGCGAACTAAAGTCTCACCCGAATCAGTATGGGGGGTGTTGGAACCAAGTTTCCACACCCTTGAGATGGATGTGATTTCGATTTAGTCCAACTAGACCTATCTTCATGTAGGTTTCTTTGCGCTCTATTCTCACCTTCAATACCTTCACGATCTATTACAATTAGCTTTCGTGCAGCCCTAACCAAGAGTTGAGATTCTTTCGCGCTGTTAGGGTAGCGAACTACGCTAATTCCCGAACGACGCTAAGTATATTACTTATCTTATTGGAAGCTCTTAATTATCTTCATGTAAACATATATTCTAACTTGCGTTTACTTAACCAATACAATTATACACATTCTCGCATCATATAAGCATTAGAAGTGAATTTCATACCCAATATAACAATCCATAAAACATGAAATAAAGACGAAGAATTGATAGAAACTTATCTTTATTAATACTTCCAACTAATTACAGACCCTACTCGCCTTGCGCACTCAGCTGTAGGGGTCCGCGTACTCAACTGCAGACTACTAGGCCTTTGCGCACTCGGCTACAGAGCCTCTACCTATGCTACGACCCAAAACCAGACTTTACACTTCAGATCTATCTCGCATACATCATATGTTCTTCTTCTTAGATTAGCTTCCATGCCTTAACTACTTAGAGCCTCTCTCTATTTATACAATTCCATGGTCCGGAGACCATGGGTAGATATTCTACAACTGACATTACATTATCAAAATTAAGGGTGGACAACCCTATGACTCTTTAACAAATTACACACTCTGCGCCCACAAAATGTGAAGTCTTTACACTGGAATTACAAAATTGACCAAAATATGGGCTTTAAGCCCCAAAACTTCCCTTGGGGGATCCCACACCCAATAGAGATCCAAGAAATTAAATTGAGATCTGGGAGAGTTCTCCCGGATAACCAACCTCCACCTCCACCTAGGGAGGTGTGACACAAGCAAGTTCCCTCTGCAGAGAGAGGTAACCCCTCTAGCCCTAGAGTGGGTCTAGTCACCACAAAGACAATACCAAAGAAAATCTCCTTAGAAAGTTGGTATTATGAAGGCCTACCTTTAGTTCATTGTTTGGTGAAGTCCTTGTTGTGCTGCTCCAACTCTTGTTCTTCTAGTCACTTATACCTGAAAACAACATGTAGAGAAACATCAAAAACGCAATAGAGAACAACCAAACAATCTACTTGAAGAGTCAAGGAACCTCAATCTATCAACATACAATTCCAATATGCAATATAGGAAACAAGCTATTGATTTATTAAAGAATCCAGACTTCTGTGATCCATAAACCTGTTTGTGAGAATAATTTCGACAAAATCACATAAAAAATCATTTGTCGACGCGTTTCGAACCAACCAGTGTGGTTCATCGTCAGGACAAGTTGAAGATCCAATCTGAGCGATAGGTTAAATAGGGACAGTAGGCCATTCCAACAGCTAAATTTTCCTGAGTAACCATTACAGGACCCCTAACGGCTAGGTTTGACCAAGCCCAAGGGGAGGGACCCAAATTTTATTAAATTCTTTTATTTATCAGTTTTATTTATTATTATA
>APFE031490158.1:187047-207877 GCA_000404065.3 Pinus taeda
ATTATAATAATAAATAAAATTGATAAATAAAAGAATTTAATAAAATTTGGGTCCTTCCCCTTGGGTCTGGTCAAACCTAGCCGTTAGGGGTCCTGTAACGGTTACTCAGGGAAATTTAGTTGTTGGAATGGCCTGCTATCCCTATTTAACCTATCGCTCAGATTGGATCTTCAACTTGTCCTGACGATGAACCACACTGGTTGGTTCAAAATGCGTCGACAAATGATTTTTTATGTGATTTTGCCGAAATTATTCTCACAAACAAGCTATTGATTTGTATTAATATAAATCAAAGTAAAACTTACAACCGAGCCTTGACGTTGTAAGTCTCCTCGAAGGGTCCCGTTGGCATGTCTCCATAAGCATTTACTTGTGAACCATCTCCAAAGGGAACAAATGACTCTCTCTTTTGTTCTAAAGATTGATGCTAGAAAGTTCTCAAACCAACTCTACTCAAACATCTCTCAAGCCAAAATGCATGTGAGGCTACTTCCACACTCCAATAACACTCTCTACCTCTACTCCTCTCTTAGAAATCTGAAGCTACCAAATTACATCTAGCTATCATCAAGTTACATCCAAGTTAGCTGATCTCATTCATGGAGGAGATATTTATAGGAGGGAGAGGTCCCATAAGAGAAGGAAGGAAGTGCTTATCTCTTAGGGAGCTTGCACAAAATGTGGAACAACTATCGCAAAGGAGAGAAGTGAGCTCATCTGACCCAACAACCAGCCCTAGGATTGCCCATGAAGCAGTTTCATCTCGAAGCTTTGATGAGTTTGTTAAAAAACTTGCCAAAAGTAGATCGACACAGGTGAAACATAAGGATAGAGTGACGACATCACTATGGCTAGTACAAACTTGACCATCTTTGCGGGTGAGACAACTTATGACCTGCGAGGAACTAGAATTGTAGAATTGAGGCTTCTGTGATTGATCATAGTTATAAGAAGAGCTTCGGCGTAAATCACATGAAAAAGACCTTTGATGTGATTTACGCCGAAGCTCTTCTTATAACGAGGAACTAGAATGTTAGGTAATAAGGGGTCTGCTTCAGGGATAATGAACTAAGACATTCTTTTTGAGATCACAAGGAAGGCATTGACACATAATTGGCAACATGACACAGAACAGATGTTAGTAATATGGACTAGTAGTATCAGGGATTAGGGAATACAGAGTCGATGAAAAATTACTGTGTAACAGATGCCCCCTAAAACATGAAGGCCGAGAGAGTGGGAGGGGTGAAATGCTTTACGAATCCATAACTAAAATGGAACATCCTCACAGAAAACATGCAAATGCAAGTACAAATAATATCTCTAATACATGGATACATAGTGAAGGGAAGTACATGTTTATAAGGCATGGGCATAGCCATCCAGAAGATAAACATAAATGGTCTGTGGTATGGATGCAACCACACAATTATAAAGACCACAAAAAAGACTCAGGTATGGTCGCAGCCATCCAATCAAAAGAGTCATGTATGAATCAATCCATGCAACCTGGACTTGTGTAATCTGAGCCCAGGGTCTTGAATCCCAACCTGATCATGGTACAAATTCTAATATGCGAATAGATGTGCTGAAGTTGAGCATACTATAAAATCACTTGATTACCGGCCAATGATGTAAACCGTTAACAAGTGCATGAGAGACCACCAGTAATGTCAATGGTTCTCAAGGTACTGCTAGTACAATCCACAATGTGTGAAGAACGATATGAAGTAGAACATTTGTGCAATCACTTGATCGAAGACCAATGATGCAAGCCTGTCATTGAATGTGAAGAACTTAGCATTGAGGCATGCAAGCTCCAAGGTACCAGAAAGGAGTCTCTAGATCAACTTCCTGGATAATGAGCTGAAGTCGATAGGAAGCAACCGGTCGAAGGAGGGCCATATTGTTTCCCACATCATCGACACAATACAAAGGAATAAAATGAGGTGGATGATACAAAGAATCAGAGGAAGGTGTGTAAGGATACAAACTACAGAAGGATCAAGCTCTTGAACATATCGGCAACACGACTCTGGAATTTGGCATAATTTTGGTACCAAGGGGTCAAAGGTGATGGTGATGCAGCAAGGATCATATGGAATGAGGGAAAATGAATAACCCAAAACCTAGAAGGCCAACAATAGAATGAGGATACCCCAACCCGACATGAAGCATAAAGAGTGTCGATGTCCAAGAGTGACAAGCTGTCATAACAACTGATCCGAAATTGATCTAGACAAAACAATAAGGTATTACAGACTCATGTGCATAAATGTGCCTATGTTATTTTATGCAACAGATCGATAAGATTGTGAAATACACAAGCAATGAAGAAGTTAAGGAAAAAATAATAAGCAACACATATAAACACAACAAGTTTAATAAGGAGTTCACCCAATAATCCTGGGCTACGTCTCCTGGTCCAGCCTTCAGTGGTGGCCTCTCTATTATGTTTTCAAAGTAGAGTTTTTACAATCATGAGCTCAATTTGAGTCTCACTCAGCAGGTATAAATTAGTAAGACTGTACTTGGATCCCCCAAGTATCTGGAGTACACTGACTCTCCTTACTGACTCTTGAACTCTACTAGTCACAGTGGTATGAGCCCAATCTGAGACTCATACATGACAGGCATTACAGAGTGGTGCGCTTGAACCTCTCAAGCCTTCTCTGGAGTACACAGACTCCCTGACTCTCTTTGTCTCTGTCCTAAACTCTGGCTTGATGCTGCCTTTACTTCTGTAGGTCAGCTTGGCTTCTTCTCTCTGCTTTCAGCTTACTGCCCTTAACTTGCTTCTGCTTTCTGTCAGTTTGTGGATTTAAAGCTAATCTGCTTCCTAACTATTCGTTTCCACTTCTTGGATTTCCGGTTCCCCTACCTCTATCCATTTGAATCCCTATGTCTTGCGTCATCAGTCACTATATAATGCCTCACAGGGAGGTGGCCACCTATTTTCCTAATGGATGAGTGTCATTTTTATTGGACATATTTGAAATGGTCATTTTTTCCATTAACTCCAAGAATTCCTACGAAACATGACCTTCTGCCAACGCATCGTCCATATTGGACTTCAAATCCTATGTGACCTTGCTTTATAATCTTGTCAAATCAGGTCATCCATCGGAATGCATCTTCACCGTTGATCTAGGAGCCCCATATCCTACGGTCGTCGTTCATATCGAGCGGCTGAGTAGCATGATGTTTACCCATCTGGTGTGAGCGGTTCTCTCTTTCTTCCTCGGGATGCGTGGCAATTGTTGTATGGCATTGGGCTGAACTCGGTTGAAACTGCTTACCGCTCAAAGCCCCTCCGATATTCTGTTGATTTTGTGGAATCCCGCTCCAATGGAACTGAAACAATATTTCCCACGTTTTATAATTATTTCGGGTCCGAGTGCTTAGGGATTTCCTTCTCTGAGAAGTTTACCCTATGATATGTGATTAGCGACTTGTCGTATCAGAAACTACCTCCCTTGCTTAAAATTATCCCTGCATTTGCTGGTTGGTGTCAGTGCGCTTTACCATGGTCCGCCGCTCTACACGCTAGATCGATGGCCCTTGTTGATCCGCGCTTATCACAATTCACAATTGTCATGAGGCTTCCTCTCGATAGCTTGATCTTTTTAAGATTTGAATCTTTGGTATGATTTTTAAAGAGTTCATGAAAAATTAGAGAGTGTTCTAGGATCCATTTTGGATCACACCTTCCCACTAAAAAATATTTTGGACCACCAAAAGTTGGTTTTTAAGCATCAATCGAGTGAGGGTATAGATTCCTCGCTTGCCCAATTTCTATCCATCTTGCACTGCTTGGTTTTGAACCTTTGAGTCCAATCTTGAGGTACTTAACATCCACTCTATGCATAGTTATTACCTTCTTGTCCAAAACTGTATCTTCCTGCGATTCATTGAGACATTCAAGCAACATATCATCAATAGAAGGCAATTGACTCTACTCTTCGGGATCTTCAACCAATGAAGGTTCAAATAGTCTCAAGCTTTCTGCATTAACTACTGAATAGATGTGCATGTAAGTTGGAAAATCAAGGCGAAAAGCATTTTCACCAATTTTCTCAAGTATCTTGAAAGGTCCATACCTTATTGGCTTTAGCCTCTTACCTTCACCTTTCATTTTGTCTTTGCTGATATACAACCAGACTTGATCACCAACTTGGAAACTATGCTCAATCTGATGCTTATCATGCCTTGCCTTGTACTTGGCTTGGCTCTTTTCCAGCTGTTCCTGTACTGCCTGGTGAATCTCTTGGATTTGTTCAATGAAATTGGTTGCCTTGTCCACATCAATATGTCCATCAACTGCCATGTCTTTACCAAAGACAAAATCCAAGGGAGACCTTGGTGTGAAACTAAAACAGGTCTCAAAAGGAGATCTCTGTGTAGAAGAATGCTTAACATGGTTGTAAGCATGTTGCACATAACATAAATGTTCATCCCAAAGGTTGGGATGCTTGCTGCAATAGCCTCTGAGCAACTGGATCACTATCTGGTTGACCACCTCTGTTTGGCCATCTGTTTGTGGATGAAAGGTTATGCTCTTCTTCAATCTGGTGTCCATCAATTCCCATAGACTTGACCAAAAATTCGCAACAAATTGGGAATCGTGATTGGATACAATGGAAGTGGGTAATCCAAAATGAACCCATACATGCTGAAAGAACAACTTTGTTGTTTGTTCAGTTGTAATCTATTTGTTACAGGGTATTAAAATACACATTTTGCTGAACCTATCCACAATAACATATAAATAGTCATGACCTTTTCCAGATTTAGGCAGTCTCCCAACAAAGTCCATGGAAACACTTTCCCAAGGATGAGAAGGAACTGGTAGTGGAGTGTACAAGCCTAGCTTTCTATTGCTGGGCTTGCTTTTAGCACACATGGTACACCCTCTTACATATCTAGAAATGGTTTCACACATTTTGGCCAATAACAAAATCTTTGCAGCTGTGCAACTGTTTTACTTACCCCAAAGTGACATGATATTAGAGAAGTGTGTGCTTCTCAAATTATCTTTACTCTTTCAGTTTGAGGAACGTATAACTTTCCAAAATGATACAAGAGTTGGTCCTTAACATGATAATTCAATTCTTCTACTTGTTTTCCATGACTTAAAGTTGCATATACATCTTCGAAATCTATATCCTGAGCATACTGTTCAATGTAGATTTCGTGCAATACTAAATTATGCTTAAGTATAGTAGATGCATTTATGATTGGTCTGGACAACATATCTACAACTTTATTATGTATGCCATTTTTATCTCTGATGACGAGATGAAATTGTTGTAGAAAACCCATCCACCTATAGTGTCTTGATTGTTGTAACTTAGTTTGTGAGTGCAAATATTGAAGTGGTTGATGATCAATATGTATAACTGTCTCTTTGCCCATTAGATAATGTTTCCACTTTTTCACACTCTGTACTAATGCATAAAATTCTTTATCATATGTGGGATAATTAAATACTACAGAATTAAATGTCTCAGAATGATAACATATGGGTTTATCGTGCTGCATCAACACTACTCCCATGGCATAGTCACTGGTATCCACTTCAATCTCAAAGGGTCTTTGAAGATCGGGCAGTGCTAGTACTAGTGCTATACTAATCTTTTCTTTTAAGGTGTCGAAGGCTTTCTGCTATTTGCCTCCCCATAGAAACACCTTGTTCAATCCTATTAAACCATGTAAGGGAGCTACAATCAAGGAAATGTTAGCAATAAACTTTCTCCAATAGTGTGCTACTCCTAGGAAGCTTCTAACTTCGGTAGCAGATTTGGGCTTAGGCCAGTTCAAAATGACTGCAACCTTAGAGGGATCTATCTTCAATTCACCACCCCTTACAATATGACCCAAATAATTCAAAGATGTTTTGCCAAATTCACATTTTGATAGCTTAACATAAAGATTTCCTTTTTTTCAAAACATCTAGAGTTTTCTTTACATGCTTCAAATGTTCTTCCCATGTTTTACTAAATATAAGAATGTCATCTAGATATACAATGACAAAATCATCATTAAAAGGCCTAAGTACATCATTCATTACTCTCAATCCCTGCTTTGTTTTCAAAGCAGTCTTCCATACATCTTGCTTTGCAACTCTAACCTAATGGTAGCGACTATGCAAGTCCAACTTGGAAAAGTAAACACCTTCTTTCAACTGATCTAATAGAGCATCTATGCGAGGAAGGGGATAACGATTTTTTATCGTTATCTTATTTAGTGCTCGGTAATCAATGCACATTCTCCATGACCCATCTTTCTTTCTCACCAAGACAATTGGAGACCCACATGGTGATGTGCTAGGTCTTATAAACCCTTTCTCGAGCAGCTCCTGTACCTACTTCTTGATTTCTGCATTCTCTAAAATGGACAACCTGTACATTCCAATGTTAGGCAATGGAGAATCTTGCTGCAAATTAATATCATGTACTATTTCCTTTTTGGGTGGCAGACCTTTAGGTTCGTGAAATATCATATCATATTTTGAAACAAATTTTTCTAAATCAGCTTGTTGTTTAGCATTACAACCTTCAAATACATTGGCTTTATCAAGTTTCTTTTCCTTTACAACCATCAGTAAAAATTGTTTTCATGAATTTACAATTCTTTTCATCTTCCCTATGTTTATGAGAGTATAGTTATTCTTGAGTTTATGAGCTCTTACAATATATTCAATTCCATCTTTAATGAGTTGATACTTGTATTCAGTTTTATAGAAAATGGCTTTTCTATCATACAAGTAAGGACTTCCTAAAACAATTCCACATATATCCAGAGGAACTATATCTAACTCAACCTCATCTACAAATGTTGACCCAAAAGAAAAACTAAGTTTACATTGTCTAGTCACTTGTAGCTTTGCTTTATCACATAAGCAACCCAATGGATATGGCTTGTTGTGAGGTGTGGTTAGTAATCCTAGCTTCTTTACAATTGCTTCATAAATTAAATGTACTTGTGATCCACTATCAAGCAAAGTATCAATCTTTTGATGCTTGGAAATAACTCTAATATGAAAAAGCTCATGTCTTTTCCTCTCATTTTCTTCATTATCAGTAGATTGTGCAGAATTACTAGTAGATGCTTCAGAATTTTTACCTTTTATACCTGCGGCTGTGATTGTTGTTTTATCCCCTGAGTTTGACCCCAAATCTTTCTGAATAGCTGCAACATTCTTCTTCTTCCTGCCATCGAACGTCTTGGGCCTCAACTCCGGATGCAGAATCCAACAGTGTTCATCATCATGCCCATCCTTGTTGCAGTGAGTGCATGAAGGTTTGGTCTTTTGTACAACATTTGCCTTCCTCTCTTTCCATTTCTGCTTTCTCTTTCCCTTGTTCTTGCTTGTAGTGGGTTTTGATGATCCCCCAACTTTTGGGTTCACATTCTTGCCTCTAGCCTCTAGATGTGTAGCCTGAACAGATACCTCATCTATGCTAGTAGGATTAAACATGAGAATGGTGTGCTTTAAATAGCTATGTAGACCACCTATATACTTCAGTAGAGTTTCAGGTGAGTCTAAAGAAATGTCTAGAATCAAAGTTGTTTTTCTAAATTCTTGCATGTAGCCTTGTACACTTTGCTCTTTTAATTGGAGAAGAGTTTGCCACCTCATCATGGCTTGCTGCATATAAGCTAGTGGATAGAACTATTTTTTAATTGCAGAAACAAATTCACTCGAGACAGAAAGGATTTTACCAGGTTTCTTCATGTCAGCTTGTGTTCTGCCTTCCCACCATACCAAGGTAGTGCCTCCAAGGTGTAGGCTAGCCAACTAAATCTTACTTTTGTCTGAATCAATGCTCTGCACCCTGCAATATCATCAATCTGTCTAATCCAATTATCCAACTTCTCTACATTCAACTCTCCATCATATATTGGAAAATCAAATTTAACATCTAATTTAATCAAAGATGTTTTCTTTTTGTTTTCAGGGCTATTAGGAGGTGTGGGAAGATTTTCTTCTTTCCCTTTGCCTTTAGAATGGTCATTGAGGAGAGATTCTTCTGTTCCTTTATCTTGTTTGGAGGTTGATGAATCTTCATCTCTACCTTTCTTAAATTCTCTATACATTTCTTCTACCATGGCTCTCATGGTCATGAAACTATCCATGAACTGGGAGTCTGATTCCAAGGGAATTTCTTCTACCATTTTCCTCCTAGGATAGACTTTTCCAATTTCTGGGTTATCTTCAACCAACTCTCCTTCTCCTAATTTGAGCTTTGTCCTAGTTAGCATTCAACAAAAAAATCTAGCAAAAGCTTGTCTAACCTTAGCAACCTAAATCTATGATACCACTTGATCTGAAATTGATCTAGACAAAACAATAAGGTATTACATACTCATGTGCATAGATGTGCCTATGTTATTTTATTGAACGGATAGATAAGATTGCGAAATACATAAGAAATGAAGTAGTTAAGGAAAACATAATAAGCAACACATATAAACACGACAAGTTTAATAAGGAGTTCACCCAACACTCTTGGGCTATGTCTCTTGGTCTAGCCTTCAGTGGTGGCCTCTCTATTATGTTTTCAAAGCAGAGCTTTTACAATGGTGAGTTCAATTTGAGTCTCACTCAGTAGGTATAAATCAGTAAGACTGTACTTTGATTCCCCAAGTCTCTGGAGTACACCGACTCTCCTTATTGTCTCTTGACCTTAATTGGTCACATTGGTATGAGCCCAATCTGAGACTCATACATGACAGGCATTACAGAGGGGTGTGATTGAAACTCTCAAGCCTTCTCTGGAGTACACAAATTCTCTGACTTTCTCTGTATTTGTCCTAAACTTTGGCTCAATGCTGCCTTTGCTTCTGTAGGTCAGCTCAGTGTATCCTCTCTGCTTTCGGCTTAGTGCCCTTAACTTGCTTCTGCTTTCTGTCAGTTTGTGGCTTTAAAGCCAATCTGTTTCCTGACTATTCGTTTTCACTTTTCAGATTTCCGGTTCCCCTACTTCTGTCCATTTGAATCCCTCTATCCTGTGTTATCAGTCACTGTATAATGCCTCACAGGGATGTGACCACATATTTCCTAACGGATGAGTGTTAGTTTTCTTGGACATATTTGAAACGGCCATTTTTTCCATTAACTCCAAGAATTCCCGCGAAACACAACCTTCTGCCAACCCATCGTCCATATCTGACTTCAAATCCTATGTGACCTTGCTTTATAATCTTGTCAAATCCATTCATCCATCGGAATGCGTCTCCGCCGTTGATCTGGGGGCCCCAGATCCTACGGTCGTCGTTCATATCGGGCGGCTGAGTAGCATGATGTTTACCTGTCTGATGTGAGTGGTTCTCTCTCTCTTCCCTAGGACACATGGTAATCGCTATATGGCATTGGGCAGAACTTGGTTGAAATCACTTACCACTTGAAGCCCCTCTGATATTCTGCCGGTTTTGTGGAATCTTGCTCCGACGGAACCAAAACAATAGTTCCGGTGTTTTATAATTATTTTGGGTCCAGGCGCTTGGGGCTTTCCTTCTCTGAGAAGTTTACCCTGCGATATGCTTGCTAATCACATATTGGAAACTACCTCTGTTGTTTAAAACTATCCCTGCATTTGTTGGTTGGTGTCAGCGTGCGTTACCATGGTCTGCCACTCTACAGGCTAGATTGACGACCCTCGTTGATCCACAATGATCACAATTCACAAATGTCATGAGGATTCCTCCCGATAGCTTGATATTTTTAAGACTTGAATCTTTGGTATGATTTTTAAAGAGTTCATGAAAACTTAGAGAGTGTTCTAGGATCCATTTTCGATCAACAACCAACAGAATGTTTCCAATTTTCCCCCACCATTTCTGGCGAGTACCCCAATTATTTTTGAAACACAAACTTGAGGGGATAGCATATGCTTTTAATGTAAGTTCATCCTTCAGATGAATCTGACCTAGTTATTTTTAACAAGCCCTAGGAAGGAGAAGCTCGGTCTCATCATGGTGACAAGTCCAATGTCGCCAGGGTTTAATGAGTCCGACATCAGTAAAACTCAGAGTCTTTTTCATGTTTAGAGAGTTTGAAAAAAACACAGAAAAGAAAACTCCAAATGTCCCTTTTCGTAAATTTGTCCCTCGAATCCGAAAAGGTAGAAAACAGTATCCAAGGGAATCTATTGACCATGATAGGTCAATTTATACCTTTTTCGTAAGTAATCTATCCCAGCCCATAAAAGGGGTAAACTTATATTGGGTAGATGATGCTTCGCAACCTTTAACGAGTTCAAAGCGACAAGAGCTCGGTGATCTATTCAAGTTTCAAGAGTCAAAAAAGAGCTTAAAGGTGACTACAAAAGGGACTTTTTTGTGTTTTTACTGAGTCCGAAAAAAGTATAAAATATAAATCTCAAGTTCATCACCAGAGTTTGCGGAAACCTATTGCTGCAAAAAAACAAGTGTAGGAGCCATTTTTGATATAAAAATGCATGAAATATTCAAAAATAGATTAAAAAAACCTAATTTACAAACCCTAATTTTACCAAAAAGGCTTATAAAAGGGTGATTAGGTAAAAATCAAATTACCTTTCACCGTTTTTACCTTAGAGTGAAAAATTTACCCTTGCGCATTCGGAATTTCTACAGCCGACTGGAGGAAGATCAACACCTTGTTAGCAAGTTCATCTGGTCCAAGTAGGCACTACTCTATTTCTTGCATATTTAGATAGATTATGATTCATTTTTGATGGTGAGCCACCACTTCGGAAATTTTTAAGGCAAGCATATTTGCAACAGTCATCGCGAGTCGCCAGTTCGGGACCGTGACGACCCAAAATTTTCCACGGGGAGAAAATGGGTCTTCGCGACTATACATTGAAAAGTTACGAAGATCCCAAATTTTTTGAACAGTATATTTTGGCTCGGTGCACTTGTTAGAAAAACAGGCATGACGAGCACCAATACTCAATATTTCTCAAAAACTAAGAAATTTTATGGGATTTCGAGCACCAATGGAGCACTTATGATCACCTATGTGTGTATGTAGGAAGGAAACATGGTGATTGAGTGGAAGGAATGGGAGCACAACGACGATGATGAATTATCCATGGGGGATCAAAACTGCCTGGACGTGCTCCGAAATTGCGGGCTTCTGAAATTCTTCATGGTGCCCTACCCCAAAAGAGATTGAACTTCTGGGAGAATTGAAAAACCTATTTGTCAAGATTCCACTTCTCCAAGCCATTAAATATGTACCTATTTACAACAAGTTTATTAAGGAGAACTTCTTCAAGCATCCAGGGAGGCGAAGAAGATGTGCCCCTACCAATAATGTCTTTGGATAGTTGTTCGACTTAATGTTGGGGTAGGTAATCTGTCCAAAGTATTTGGACCCTGGAAGCCCTGTAGTATATGTGCACACCAATGGCACCATTGTCCCACTCACTTTGATCGATCTTGGGGCTGCCATTAATGTGATGACCAAGGACACCGTGCTCAATCTCAACCTCCAAGGTTCATTGAGGAAGACCAAAATAGTCCTATAACTTGCAGACCACTCAACAGTGATCCATGAGGGGATTGTGGAGGATTTGATGGTATCTATTGAATCTTGGGAGTACCTTGCATATTTCCTAGTTCTCCAGCCCAAGACTAAGCTTAATGGTTACCTTCTCATCCTTGGGAGGCCCTAGTTGGCCACTGCTGATGCTTACATCAGCTGTATAACTGGGAATATGACCATCAAGAATGGGCATATGTCCAAATAGTTAGTCCTATACCCTCCTGCTCAGCCATCTCTAGAACATGATTTACCTTTATGGTTGGAAGAGGAGTAAGAAGATGAAGTTTATTCTGCCCAATTATATACCTTAGAAACAACCATGGGAGGAGGACAAGAGGATGAAGATGATTTGATTGAACACCTACTCCAAAGACCAACTCCCAATACATTGTCCCTAGAAGAAGTAGTAAAGGAATTCCAGGACAATGATCTAATTGATATGTACTTGGCTGATTCCAACCCTCTCTATGTCAAAACCATAGAATTCGGCCCTGAGAGAACTTTGAAAATTAATCCATCTCTTTCTGTTCTTTGAGAGGAGAAGTTGTGCAACATGCTAAAGGAAAATTTGCATGCCTTCGCTTGGAGTTACAAAGAAATGAAGGGAGTGCACCCCTCAGTGTGTACTCACCACATATACATCAAATAAGGTTGTAAGCAAGTTCAGAAACCCAAAATGAGGATGAATCCATCTCTTAAGGATATAGTCAAAGAAGAACTGAAAAAATTGCTAGATGTAGGATTCATTTATCCTATCTCCGACAGTGAGTGGGTCTCTCCTTTGGTGTTAGTTCCCAAGAAAAATGGTAAGTGGAGGATTTGTGTCAATTACAGGGAGTTGAAAAAGCCACAAAGAAGGACCATTTCCCTCTACCTTTCATCGACCAAGTGCTAGATGGCTTGGCAAGCAAAACATTTTTCTCATTCCTAGATGGATTCAGTGGGTACAATCAAAGCTAGATCAGCCCGAAAGACGAGGATAAAACCACCTTCACTTTTCCTTGGGGCACTTTTGCCTATAGGGTGCTTCCTTTTGGACTATTCAATGCTCCTGCCACTTTCCAGAGAGAAGTCCTGAGTATCTTTGCTGAGTTAGTCCATGATGCGGTAGAAATTTATATGGATGATTTTACACCTTATGGATGTGATTTCCAGGAGGTTATATCCAACCTAGGTAAAGTACTGCACAAATCAATTGAAATGAACCTATCTCTCAGTCCTGAAAAATGTGAATTCTTGATGATTACAAGGACCATGCTAAGTCATTCAATATCTTAGCAAGGACTACAGGTGGACGTAAACAAAATAGCTATCATCCAAAGGGTCCCACCTCCTCAAAAGGAGAGAGACGTTAGAAGTTTCCTAGGGTTAGCTGGATCCTATTGAAGGTTCATAAAGGACTTCAGGAAGTTGTCCTCTCCTTATTTGGGTTTTTGGTCAAAGACTCTCAGTTTATATGGTCAAAAAGCTGTCAAGAGGCCTTGGACATCTTGAAGAACAAGTTAATCACTGCAGTGATTCTTCGAGGCCCAAATTGGGCCCTTCCTTTTAATATTCATGCTAATGCCTCACACAAAGCCATAGGAGAAACCCTAGGTAAGATAGATGAAAAATTGCCTTATTCCATTTACTTTATGAGTAAGAATCTGTTAAAGGCCGAATTAAACTACACAGTGACCGAAAAGGAGCTCCTCGTTGTTGTGCATGCATTGGACAAATTTAGGCATTATATTACAAGCTATCAAACATTTTTTTGGAAATAATACCGAGAAGGGGGTGAATCAGTATTAGTCAAATCAATAACTTTTTCTTTTCATACTTTGATTTATATACACTACTTCAATGAAGGTAACTCACATGTACACGCAACTGTATTTAAGGCAATCAGCGTATATCCAACAAACTTATGATTTAGTCAATTCATCATATGTTGATCTTTAATCAGTGCATCAGTACTTCATTAACCATATAAATAGTAACCATGTCCAGTAATAACGTAACAAACCATCACACATAAGAAACACACATGAACACCAAGATTTAAGGTGGAAACCCAATGTGGGACAAAAACCACCTGCTGCTGTCTTCTTTTAATATAAGAAAAATCTGTTGACAATCTTATACTGGTGCAGACTCATACCAGTACATAGGCACCCACCTGCAGAAGGCTACAACCTTCTCTCATTCTCTAGCTTCTACTGGAAGGGAGCTAAAACCCCCTAGCTCTTGTACTAGCTGATTCGTTTACTAGTATGTAAGTGACGACCTACAGAAGGCTCCAACCTTACTCGTTTTCCAGTTGCTATTGGAAAGGAGATCCAACCCCCTGGCTCTTGTATTAGCCGATCCATTTACTTGTATGTAGGAACTATCCTACAAAAGGCTACAACGTTCTCTCTTCCTTTAGGGACCATGTTTCATAAATTTTTAGATTTGATACTCTTGGAACACAACACCACAATCTGAAGGCCTCGTTTCATCAAATTTTCATACTGGACCCATCAACAACATTGAAGCTCAAAATCATAACTACAATACAACCATCAAATACATCTGCATCAACCAATAACTGAAACTCAATCATCACTCTCTAAATCAATCACTGAGAACCCATCATCACTGAAGCAAATCACAATCAATCAATCTTAACATTCAGAAAACTGTCACCATATTACAGTCACCATAACACAAAGCATAACCAAGAAGTCTGCATCAACAACCAGAACTGTGACTTCAAATATCATATTTCATAATGTATACGCTACTTTGATGTGTCGAACCAGCGTGTATGCACGCTTTTACCAAAGTGAACTAGCGTACATATCTGCAAATACTATCTTAAAACTTCAAAACTATTCTAGACTTTAGTCATACCTAGATCATAACATTTACAGAATACAACATGCGTCAGTATTCAGATCTAGACTATCCATGATCAAAGCACATAATAATATTTCAAGCCTTATCATCTCGATCCATCATCCATCATCAACCACATAGGTGCATACTTAGTTCAGATCAAGCAAATCATTAGAAGCCCATAACATGCATATTTGATCTAGCATGACATAAGATATTCAATACTTGCACGCATTGGCCTAATGATCTTCTCCTCCTTATATAGTTTTAGGCGTTTCTCAATATCTTGGACCAAAACTACTTAGGGCCAATACCTTGGACCAAATACCTAGGGTTAATACCTCGAACCAAATAACTCAGACCAAATACCTTGGACCAAAATACTTTGGACCAAATACCTCAAACCAAAACCTTGCTTTTCCAACATTTACGCACTTTTCCTCCTATCGAAGTGCGTGTATATGTATATGCTCCTTTTGTTCTATTAACCCATGTCTATACGCTGCTTGAACAAAGTGAACCAGAGTATACTTCTTAAACCACTCTCTTTCTTCAATATTTGGAGTCTAATATGTAAGTTAACCTGTTGCACTGTGAACTTTCATCTGAGTGAGTTTCCATCAAGGACAACACCTGTATCATAATTCCAACAATCTCCCCGTCTGGACTTGATGGCAAAAACAACACCAAGACACTCTCCCCCTTTGACATCAAGGACAAAGGGCAAACCAAGATATTCTCCACCTTTGATATACATTATGCTGTCCATGCTCCCCCTAAGTACAAGATGAATTCTTTGATTAAGCCCCCCCTTTGTACATGTTGAGATGTACTAAACCATCCATGCTCCCCCTGAGCACATGCAGAGTTTGCAAAAAATATTTTTCAAAAGAATAAGATGACTCTATAACTCAACTAAGTGAGTATGACCTTCCTATCAGTAATGACTCATACATACATCAATCTCCCAACCAGGTGGGAATACACCAATTCTGGCTCATCCACCCAACTAAGTGGGGATATACCATATGTTTATACATGACTGAAATAGAAGTTATTACATCATCCTTCCCATGCATAGTGGGGTTACAATTAGTTCTTTTCATGACCTTTACATCAAATGATATACATGACATTTATAACAAGGACCAACAATCTAAACAAGACCATGATATTCATCAACAACTATTGTACATCATATATGAACTGCACCATCAACATCTTCCAGTAGCATCAATATCAACAACCTATATATGTACATCATCAAAAGATTCACTTGAATCAAAACAACTACGTGGATCAAGAAATATAAGCATCTTCATGTACCAAGATCTTCTAACATAATGCCACAATGCATTATTAGAAGCATATGCTCCCCTTGAACCTATGTCAACTATTCATTGTTAGATTTTATCATTGCAAATATTAGTAAGAATCATCAAGGCATCACCATCAATCAGATATACATCAACCTTTTAATAGCTTATGAGCACCAACGTTGTTATAGATCCATTTGGGCACATAAAATCGCAACATCCAGATCAGTGTTTTGGGGCTCATCAAACCCTAATTTCAGTTGTTTCATGCCTTGAACAAGTCACCGCATTGAATTCCTCCTTCCCAGATAGCTTCATGACTTGAAGACATCCATAAATAGCCTCTAGAGGGACCAACGCAGGTAAGCCCTTGTAAAGGTATGTTGCAGAGTAGTTGAGTCCACGACGAGGGTGCTCTGTAGAGCACTTAGGCTTCCTTTCACCTGCAATGGATGAGAATGAGTGAAATTCACACAGGGTTTGGGGAATATTATTATATTTTGGAGTCATATAGAAGGTTCCCTCACTTATCAACTCCTATGAGCTCGAAAATGGATGAGGAATGAGTTAAGGTGCATCCTATCCTCTCATCCCTTCCTCCATGGAACTAATTCTAAGTATGTAAGGCCATTCAATGCCACCATTTATGAAAAAACCTCCTTCATCTTCCTGTAAATTGAACACTCATCTAAGTGATCAGGGGGCTGGATTATGTTGAATTATAAGGAGATAACGCTGCTATGAGATTTGGCTTTGAAGAAAGTATTGTAATGCTACAAGTTTGTCATGCTTTTGATGTGATGTGGATGGGATCCAAGCTAGAGGAATGGCTTTGAATTAGACACTAATGGTTGTAATTCCTTCTTTTATCTAATAAAGTGTTTGAACCATTTTACCATATGTTTGTATTGTTTCATACTGCTTATATGTGTGAATTGTATCTGATTCCTTTCACTTATATTCAATAGATCATGTGCTTTGATCGGTTCTTTGTTTTTTGTTGTGTGTACAGGGTACTTCTCAAGCGTATTAAGTATGGGAAGGAGCGACATGATTGATATAAGGGAGATGAGAGGAAAGCAAAACTACAGGTAGGTCTTCTTATCTTCTCATCTTATCTATTTCTTATAGGAAAAGTCTAAAACACTTTAAAATGTTGTTCTAGATACAACTACTTATCTAGGGAATTAATATTTATCCATAGATACCAAATTCTCCAAAACAAATTGGCGAATCTACTAGGGAACTATCACCTTTCCTAGTATATTATCCACCTCGTAGGAAATTCTTGTAGACTACACTTGTGTTCATTGACTGTATTTCATCTCTTTTGCATTGAATTTTGGTCAAAAATTGAGGTTAGATGACTCTTGAGTGGCCTCTCAGGAATTAGCACAAGCTTGGTTAGGGGACAATTCTCTGCAGATCACCCTTGAGTGAGAGAAATTGCTCTACACTGTAGTTAGGCCCTCTTTGACCTGCGCTGATCCTCCTTAGGGAAAAATTTCACTTTTGGATTGAGATTTTTACCAAATTCCTCTGTTTGATTGCTTGCTGATTGATCAATGAATGTCATGTCTCATAAAACAAGTTTCTATCTCCTTTGCCAACCCTAGTTTGACTTGGTTGACTAATGTTTCTTAAATGTTTTCTTTGTCATTATCGATCCATAGTCAAAGTTAGAATATAATTGATTAATATTTGTCTAAAAGAAAGTGTCATAAAGGTCTTCTTTTCCTTGGAAACAGAAATGTAGTAAAGTCTTCGTTCTTGTTAAAGATTGATTGATTGTGTGTGCATACTTTCCTTTTTTCTTCATCATAAAATTAAGGGAATCGAAAAGAAAAACTTGCATCGTTCATATTGTAGTTTGTGAATGCTTGAAAGGAATACATGGGGAATTTGCATTAGATGTGCTCTTTGCTCTTTGTCAAAGATCTGATTGCTCTATCCCTACTAGCTAAAGTTTTCATTATTCAATTGAATGAAAAGAATGCTTATCATATTAGTTGTATTTTAGGAATTGCAAACATACATCATGTGGTGAAACTTGAAAGGCAAATTCTAAAGAATATCAACATAAAATTTATCTAAATTTACCTAATGGAACATTGTCACCTAACGAAAATCATTTAGTGGTTCTAGGCTAGAGACATGTTTCGGCATCGTAAAACAAAGCAATTGTCGCTAACTTGTCTGAAATACATCCCGAGTGTGATACCTCATTCCACATATGTGAGTATATTGTAGCTTGTCCATGTACCTTCGGGTATATAGGGCAGTGTTACAGTACGTAAAGTATATGGGATTGCTCTCATTGTGTGGTTTTGCATTAGACATCGCTTTTACCGATTTGGCCTCCACGTACCTTCGGGTATATATGGAAGGACAACACTAGGTTGCTATCCATCCTTAAGTAACCAAGTCAGCCACCTTGTACACTGTGATACACCGAACAAAACATTCGGGGAGATTTCCTGCTCGTACTTCTCAGTTCGTCGGGAGGTATTCTACAGTTCAAAGTTGCTTGGTAAGCCTTTTGCCTAGATTATCCCTTTTTTTTATGGTACTTTGATTAAAATAAATTTACTTGCCCGCAGATAACATCCTCCATGCTTGCTCCTTAGTTGATCTTAGGTTGAGACATATGGCAACAAATCCAGAGTCCACCGATCAAGGAATTCCTTTTGATGGGAATCCTAGTCCTTTCCCTCCTTTTGGAAATATTGGTGCTCCATATATGGTTACATTTTCCCTTCCGGGATTTACCATTGGCTTGCCAGTATGGTTGTTTTCAACCTCCTTGGCTCAAAATGTCATGATTTATCTGCAATCGAGTACTCCTCCAACTGGACAAAATCAACCTCCAATTGATCCTAAAGTTGACCCTTTGCCTTCTTCCTCGGTTGTTTCTTCCTCCCCTTCTTCCTCTTTGCCTGGTGAAAGTATTGGTACTAGTAACCAGGTGGTTAAGAAGAAGAAGAAAGGGAAGAAGAAGAAGAATAAGAAAATTCAGTAGAGGGGCAGCCAAGCAATCATTACTGTGAATGCAATATCTGATGAGAAACCATCTGTCAAGCCTCACAAAGTTCAATATCCATGAAAACTTTGTGCGGGAGACCATCTTCTTCGAAATTGTCCTGATATTCCTCAAATCTTAGAAGAATGGTCTTCCCATTCACATCATCCTATGTCATCAACTTCTGGAGACCATGCTGGTGAAACACCATCAACTAGTGGTAGTAAAGTTCATGGAAAGAAGGGTAAAGTTAAGTTTCCCTGTAGATTATGTGAAGGGAATTACCTCATTCACCTTTGTCCCTATCTGTATGAAGCCAAAAAAGTGTTGGATAACTGTCCTGCTTCATCGCAACAACTTCCATGTGGTTATAGGAGACTCTCCCTTAATCCTTCATTAGTTGATGAATTTACTGACTCAAATCAACCATCGGTCAAACCCACTCTCTCTGAAAGTGAATCCTATGAGTCTATACCCGACCCAAATCAACAAGTCGAGGAAGTAGTTGACTCGATTTCACCTTTAGTTAATCGTACCTTTCTCAAAGAGAGTGAATATGATACCACTCAGGTTCTTTTTGTTTCTTCAGATTCAAATGAGCTTGGGGCAATCCTCTTGTTCCATCAATACATGAGGAAAATCCTCCCGTTCTCGTAACTCAAGGGGTTAATTCTCCCATTTCTACGGTACCCCCTCCAAGTAGTCTGGTCACTTCCTTTGATTGGAATCGACTGACATGATTCTATCTGCCTTCTTATGTGCCTTTCCAGATCATAGCACAGGTTTGCAATATGATTGTATCTGGCACTATTATAGATGAAGGTGCATCAATGAGTATCCTTTCCTCAACTGCTTAGCAAGCACTTGGATTGCCGCCACTTGTGCTTGTTACCTAGAATTGGTTGGCTTTTAACAAAGGAACTAGTCAATCATTAGGGATCCTTCCTTAATTGTCTATTACTTTGGGAGGAAAAATCGTTTACCTGAATGTGATGGTAGTCCCAGGCCCTTTAGATTACAATTTACTTCTAGGGTGCGACTATGTTTATGACATGGGAGCTATTGTTTCAACACTCTTTTGAGTGATGCGTTTCCTCCATGAAGCAAAAACTATCACCATTGACCAGATTTCATTTCCCAGTCCAAATATGGCTTCCAGTCAACCATCTTCCCAAAATGGTCATTTTGTACCAATGGTATCATCCCCATCACAGGTTAATTATGCGGCAACCAGTTCCATGCCTACCTCAACGGACGATCAATTCCATGATGTTGTACATTATGTACTGGGGGCATTGGAACTAGATCTCTCCTTCCAAAGCATTTTTCTCCTATCATATGAGAACCTCTTGGAAGTCATGACCTCTTATGAGTCATGATTGAGGAATATGAGGATAGTTCATTATCTTGTGCCAACCTCGTTAAAAAATGAAAGAAGGAGTATGAGGATAGTTCTTTTACTGTGTCAACCTCATTAAAAAATGAAACAACTCCCATGAGGATAGTTCCTGGTCTTGTGTCAACCTCGTTAAAAAATGAAACCAAGGAATATGTCAGACCAGGCAGTAACTCCTCAAAAACAATTCGTTGATATTAATTTAGGTTGGTCTTTATTATATACATGAGGGAGAAACTGTTCATTTCATCTCCCCGTGACTATTCATATTCTCTATTATTTATTTACATCAATTTCAGTTATTCACCCAATCCTAATGATTAGGTGTCAACATTCCCCTAGTATCAGAGCCAACTCCATTTTTGGCTTCCGTCTGCTTGGTCTCGGATGATAAAACACACCCTCATTTTCAATGAGTTGTTGAAAGGAGTGTGTGTTGGAGACAGAGACAAAACACTAGAACATCCTACCTCAGACAAAGAGCTCGCCATTTGGGAAAATAAGAACAGCAAAGCCTATGCATTAATTGTAGCATCTGTAAGTGAAGAGGTGAGTCGCCATATTTCGCCATTTTCAACTGCTTTCGAAGCCTTACAAAAGCTGAAAGAACTCTATGACTCACATTATACACTTGAAGTTGTTCAACTCATGATTAAACTCTTCACTCTTGAATTACAAAATAATGATCCTCTTTCTCTTGCATC